>JAVSBV010123207.1:0-18779 GCA_033117975.1 Parotocinclus spilosoma | reverse complement strand
AGGAAATCCAAAAAGTTGTGTTGACAAGAGCAAAACCAGCGGCAGGTGAACACGCCCACCACTTTCTTTCCCACAACAAAGCGCCCATTAGCCAGCAGCGTGGTTATTGGATGCATCTGCATCTCCGCTTTTTGACTAATTGAAGTCAAGTGTAAACACGAGTGTCTGGCAACACATGCAAGGAATTCCATAAGAACGCTTTAGTCAGTGAACTGTGCGTGTCTTGTCTCCCCTGCCAAAATTCCACGGGGGGACTTGACATTAGCTGAAAAAAATTGGTTTCCTAGATAAGATCAAGCAACAACCATCAAACACTAGTGAGTATCGGCTGGTGGAAAATACCGGCTTGTTTCGGTGAAAAAAGTTCGTAAGCAACAGTAGTTCTTGTTTGTACATTCGCTATACGTGTAAATCGCACAATAAATGTTTAATAAACATGTAATATGGTACATAGCACGTCCCGTCTTGTAACATAGGTCATGTTCGTTTAATCGGACCAGCTGGTTATTAGGACCTGTTCTGTCAACTCTACACTGGTTACCAGTTAAATTTCGCATTGATTATTAAATACTTAAATTAAATACTCTGTAACATATAAAGCTCTACATGGTCTGGCCTCACATTATCTGAGTGAACTCTTAGAGTCTTACAATATAGCTCATCTACTTCGCTCACAAGGTGCAGGACTTCTTTAAGTTTCTAGAATAGGAACAGCAGGGGGAAAGCTTTCTCATAATTGGCCCCCCAGGTATGGAATAAACTTCCCACTTTAGTTCGAGATTTAGACACACTCCATTTTTTTTGGATAAAAACATTCTTATTTTCTCAGGCTTTTGGTTAGATTATGACTGACATGCATGGCTTGGGTTGGATCTTGCCACTTGCCTGTGCTACCTTTTGTTTCTTCTCTGGTGCTCCTCTTTTTAGCTATGCTGCCATAGTTAATGCTGCAGGAGTCTCGTGCTGCACATGGCATCAGTGATTGTAATAGGTTCTGTGCTCCTAACCAATAAGTAACTACATTTTCTCTTTTCCCTCCACCTCAGAATCGCTCTACTGGGGTTCATCAACAGAAACCAATCCCACTATGCCCAGGTCCCATTAGAGTGCAGAAAGTTCCTCCATCATTTAGTTATAAATGTGCCTCCAAGGACTTTCCACTGAGGGCTCAATATCTCAGATCTTTTACATTATTTAATGTAATTGCTATTATTTGCTTAATTTTACTATTAATACAAACTTAATTATTTCAATTAACATCTAGTCACCCAAGGAAAATGGGTCCCATGTAAAATCTTTGTCCTCCCATGGTTTCTTACTTCTATATTCAGGGAGTTTTTCCTTTCCACTGTCGCCCTAGGTTTGCTCAATTTGGGATTGGCCTCTTAAGATAATACATTTACATTTACATTTCCAGCATTTAGCAGACACCCTTATCCAGAGCGACTTACATCTGATAATACAATCCAAGCAATGGTGGGTTAAGGGCCTTGCTCAAGGACCCAACTGTGGCAGCTTGGCAGAGGCAGGATTTGAACCCTGAACCTTCTGGTCCAGAGTCCAGTACCTTATCCACTAGGCTACCACAGTCCACAGCTTTTAATACAATATTGTAAAGCTGCTTTGAGACAATGCACCATTGTAAAAAGCGCCATATAAATACATTTTAATTGATTTGACTTTACCATATTGTGGGAAGATCCAGTGTTTAATCAGAACACACCTGTAATCATTTCCTGTATTATTCACTGCCTGAAAAGTAACTGCATGCAGAGTTTCAGCACCCTGACATTTCTATCAGGCTGCATTATTTTTTTCCAGTGGGTATACATGGTCCTCTCCTCCTCTTTGTATGGCCTGCCTCATCAATGTAAATTAATTCCTGCAGTGTCTGCATTGACTCCAGCCCAAACATTCTCTAAAAAATATAAAAGCAATTATACTGCACATATATAAAAATAAAGCTGTGCCTGTATATGGAATACTGCTGTGTACAGAACATGACATATCAATTCAAGAAAGAGAGATGTAACTTGCACGTTTACTCTTTAACTCACAGTCACTTGCAGAGAGGAAACACAAGCTTTGTCATACACATTCTGTTGCGCTGAAGAACAAGGTAAAGGTTACTCAGGTTCATAACTTGTAGATATTTGAATAATGTTTTTTATTATTTCCCTTAAATTCATAGAGCTGTTGGCAAGGACCTCACCAATAATGGCCTTCTGCTGTTTTTTTGTAAATATATATGTCCAGGTTGTACACTGCGCACAAACATTAGTGGGTGTTACATTTGAGA
The DNA here is from genome assembly GCA_033117975.1 of Parotocinclus spilosoma. Lineage (NCBI taxonomy): Eukaryota > Metazoa > Chordata > Actinopteri > Siluriformes > Loricariidae > Parotocinclus > Parotocinclus spilosoma. The sequence continues at coordinate 16,480 of JAVSBV010123207.1, read as the reverse complement.
TATTCCAATTTTTCTGAGCAAAAATCACTGCCTGGATGAGGAAAAACAGATGCAGCATTCCACAATGTAATGTATCATGGAAAAATACCACACGAATCAGTGTTCATTTTTGTTAAAACCACAACGGACAGTATTCATTGAAGACCTATATTTCACAATGAAAACTAACATTTGTGAATGTAAAAGTAAAAAGCAAAATAAACATAAACATTTGAAAACAAGCTCTATAATGAAATGTATAGTTTTCATAAACCAATATCAATTAAAAGAGTAAGTGTGTCTGTGTGTGTGTATATGTGTGTGAGTGTGTGTGTGTAGTTATGTCCTCAATGCTTCAAGCAAAGGACTAAATCTTTTTTTTTTTACGTTTAACACATCAGCAAGTTAAAACATGCCAAACCTCCTTCTATCCCAAATTGCACCTTACCTTACTACCACTGCATCTCTCCTTAAAGAGTTTTCTTTGTTCATGTTAAAAAGAGGCATATGTGTTTGGAGTATCAATTTTGTATGTTAGCAACTGAAAAAAAACACTCACCCTCTACCAGCTGGCACCCAACTGTGCAGCTCACCAGTGATCTAAGAATTAAATGTCATTATATTTTAACTAATATGAACAATGCACAGATTTATTCAGCCAAGTTTCACTACTGGGGTACTTCCTGCCCCTGTGCAATGAACTGTGAACTTTCACTGACCTGCTGGTCAGTAGGCGGGGTAGAGGGAGGGGGGCAATGTGAAATCAGTGAGGTGTGAAATCCGATACTTGGTGTAAGCTCAGTGCACACAACAGCTCAGTGCACACAGAGAAGCCAAGATTTAAGCACAGCTTTCTTTATTTAAAAAAACTCGCGTACAATTGCCACCGCTATAAAATAAATCATAAATATTTGTAGAGATATTTATTTACTTACTTATTTAACAGAATAAAACTCCAATTTTCAGTAGCTATTTAACAAAATGGCAATGCAACACATTTTCTCATCAGGCAAAAGGCCCACTCAGTGGCTCACCCCCTTGCTGTGAGGCATATAGCCCTGACCCACATGCAATAAAGACACCCTTTAGTAGATTATCCTTTTGTAAATACATTATTTTATAAACACCCTTATGTTCAATAACCAATATTCTTATAATTATTCACAGGAGACATCAGACAGTGTGCCAATCCATTGTGGGCCACATACACACACTCACACAATAGAGACCTCAACCTAACTTACATGTCTTTGGACTCTCTAAGGAAACAGTAGATATGTGGGAGGAGTACATGGGGAAGCCCATGCAAACAAGGGGAGAACATGCAGACTCCAAAAAGACTCAAACCACTCCACCTGGGGATGGAACCCAGAACCTTCTTGCTGTGAGGCGATGGTGCTGTCCACTGAGCCCACCTACACCCTGTTTCTTATTATCATAACAAAAAATAATTATTAAGAAGAAGAGAAATTAAGAAGTCAGCTATAGATTATTGTCTTCATCAGCTGTACACAGAACTTCGCCAGTAGCCCAGTTGGTCTCAAACTCTTGTTCTCACCAGTTTATAATATGTATATTCTAGCCTCAGTCGCTACCAGCCCCTATACAGTGTCCACCAGCAAACTTTGCGGGAAAAGTAAAAAAATGTAGACCACCTAGTGGATGGGACGTCCGTCAAAAGTCGTGCCTGTGAAACCTTCTCACAGATCAAATGATGGGTTTTCTTCCTAAGTGTAAGGAAATGACCGAGCATTGGACTGGCAAAAAACAGCAAACACCCCATGCTATCACCACTCTTTGACAGCAGGAGCAACAATGAGTGCGGGAAAGTCATATAAACACCCATCTTTCTACTAAGCAGCAGTAGGGATCAGTCCAAAAGACCCAGTACTCTGCTTGGAATTCCCACCACCAAGTTGATCCAGTAGGCCTCTTTCTATGATTCTACTCCTTTCCCTTATAGTTTCTTCTGCACTTGTCGTAAGGTGGCCCAACTTTGTAAAACCCACAGCCAGCAGGTATGAGCACAGACTATCTGAAAACAAGATGTGTGATAAAAAAGGATTAAAAAACAAGGCTCCTCAAACAACTAAGTCCCAGAAGTCATCCTTGACAGCCTGGGTCACTCTTCGGGCTCTTCGGGCTTCCAGCATTGACCTGTAAAATGGAGCTAGAGCTTGAAGTTCTGCATCTCTTAACATCATAAGAAACAAATTCGTGTCAAGATGCAGCTCGCTGCAAGACTGTAATTGCAATGTCCATTCATGCATTGCACTCACAGCATAACAGTCTTTGAGAAACTTGCAGGATAAAGGTTCTGATTCTTGATCTGATGTCCACCAGACCCTTTTGAACTGGGAGGTATAATGCAGCAGATCTTATTCTGACCAAGGAGAGTCTGTGCCAAAGGGTGGAAATTATTGGCAACCAACACCCTACCCCAACAGCTCCTACAACTGAGGAAGCAGCCATTTCTAGTGAGACAATTTGGTACACACCTCTTCACTACACCATCCCAATTTTGTTTCTGGAATACATCTGTGCCAAGAAAAACACCCAACACCTTCAAGCCTTCTGTTACCCAGTTTAGCTTCAAAGATAGGGCAGTGAGGCCCTCTACCTTCCTCAGGTCAGCCCATAAAGCTTTCCATTCCCCCAATTAACTTTAGCAGAGGAGGCCTGCTCATACAAGTACAAGGCTTCAGACATAAACATGATATCCTGGTCACTGTTCAAATAACTGTCTCATCATCAGTATAGGCAGAAGGTGCAACAACTGGACTTTAGTTGTAATTGTGAAACACAAAGTTCCACTATTCTCTCACTTAACTGTGAAAGCAGTGGTTCTATTACCAAACTGTTCAACTGGCCAGACATGAAACTTTATGCCCCATCAGAGTAATTGGCCTACTTAGCCCACCTCCAACCTTAACCAAACAAGATGCCCCAAAAACAATTGCACCCAACGTAAAAAGCCCTCACCAATCCCAGAAGCTTTAAGAACATTAAACAGATATTGGTGATCAACATGATCAAAAGCCTTCTCTTGGTCGAGAGAAATGACCCACCAGAACCCTTGCAAAAATGCAATACGTTGCACAAAAAAGGAATTTCTATTATTGATCAATCTGAGATGCAAAGATATTGATTCTAATGTACAACCACAGAAAGATTGTTCTTTAGTCTATTGGATAAACATTTAGAAATATTTTATAACCAGTGGTTAAAGGAAAGACTGCTCTCCATTTCATTAAAAGTGACAAGTCCCAATAAAGAAAGTACTGCAGGCTCAAACATGTTAAATCTCTGTCACATTCCCAAAGTGCTTGTAAAAATCAAGCCGCCCAACTGCAACAGTCAGCTATTGCAGACTCATATCAGAGTCTAAAGCAGTTCTGGAGTCAGAATCTACTCGAGGCAGTCCTACCAGAAGCTGTGCAGCACAGATCACAGGATTCAGCCATATAGAGAACAGAGTAAAAGTCCATGTTTTCACGTATCCTTGAAGTCAGTAGACATTTTACCATAAATGAAACAAACCCATACCATCAGTTTGTGTTAGGCTCCTAAACGTTCCAGGTTAAAAAAGAAAGCACTGTGCACATCCATGTCCACAAGAGCACGGACCTGGGATCTAATCCAGGTCCCCGCCGCTCTCTCATTGAGAAAGAGCAATTCTTACGTGGCCCAGAATACTGGGGTTATAGTCAAACCATCTTTCTCAATAGTCTGAGTCAGCTGTTATATATTTGTGTTAGAGTTTTACCATACTGGTCTATCCCGGCTGTCCACCAGACGTTCCTGGTTGCCAACTGCACTTTCAGAGTAGTCGCTGGACCTCCAGTATTGTAGTTGCAATATACAGATGTTGTTGAGGTCTGCCTGACACACCTACTCCCATGCACTTAACTGGTATTACTCTGTAACGAAAAAATCTATTTTGAAATAGAAAGAAACTACACCGATGACTTGACATAATATTCTTTTACCTATTTATCGATATATAAAGAAAAACGTCTGGTAAGTCCACTGTTTTTTTCAGTTATCAGAAAGTTTTGGTCAATTTATTCTCACTTATTTAATGAGAATTAAGGGATAATCATATATGTTTTTTAAACTATTTTTCATTTTATAGAAAATACATGGTTGTGCTGAAATAACATCATTTAGTCGCACATTTATTCTAAATCTAATTTAAGAATAATCTGCTGATTTGTCATACCTTCATTATCCCTCCAGAACTCTGACTACATGTGCTGAAGAGAATTAATATTTTACAAAAGTCTTCAACAGGAGTATGTTAGCACTAGCTGCAAATTATGCTATATTTAAATATTAAAAATGAACAAAAGGTAAAATAAATCATTCAGCTGTAAGTTAAGTAACACAGTTTAAAGTGCTAGAAAAAGAAATACATATTAAGACATATTGCAATTCCTGTGAGTGAGCCATACCTAAGAGGGTAAGAAATTGAATGAGTGAACATCTTACCATTCCATATGTGGATTAATTGAACCTTCTACAGTTAACCCAAAAATCTAGTATATTTAATAACTTGAAGTCATTAATGTTATTAATGAGAACTCTGTAAGGGCATAATCAATGTTTGGGTCATATTCTTATATTCTTTGATATTTACACAGTGTGAGAAAGACATGCCCTTGTTTGAAGAAAAATCTTGAAAACTTTATTTGGTTGATGTGATGGAAAACTTCTACAAAAGTTCTAGTCAGTTATTTTAAATTTGATATTAATATATTTTATAATTTACAAAGTTTAATGCTATTTTTTGAATGCACCAATAATTTTAAATAATAATAATAAAATGATTCCTAAAACTAGTCAAAGTAATGTGAAAAAGGCCAGTGAAAAATGTATTCAAGAGCTGAATCTGACCTACTGGCCATTCATACTGGATACTATTGAATTGTGTTATTATGATTCTATAGCCACACTTTAAGAGATTCAAGCAATATTCATATCAGGTGTAGTAGTACAGATTTGCACATATTTTATAATGAACATGGCAGTGATTACATAAAATATTACTCTTCAAATGTGCAGTGATAGTAGTAGTTTTAATAGGTACATTATATTAATTAGTGATGGCAACAATTGCCATAGTGAATACTCAAAGTGAGGAATCTGGTTGTGATATTTATGTTCTTCTTCTGAAAAACACGGGAAAATATGAAAAACAATATTGAAACTGAAATATGCTGATTTACTTATACAATGTCTGTGGTTTGTAGTGGATTCATTTCATGCTCCTTTTATTTCTGATGTACAATCTAGAAGAAGCATGAACGAGCCAAAAAACATAGGCACTGTGTTACTTAAACAGCCCTCTGTAAGGTAATGACAAACAAAGGTGCCGCAAGAGACAACAAAAGTCACATCAGTCTTTTGTGATGCGGAAAGACAGCCAGGCCTCTCTTCGGAGTGTGAATGAAGGAATAAAATGGAATCTGTCCCTGTCGTCATTCTCCAAGTCGTGAGATAAGCAAGGCTATTTTGTTTGAGGTGACGTGCTGTGTACGGTCATGCATGGCTGCTTTTGACAGAAAACTGTTGCTGCTTTTATCTCCATCCACTTGCCACAAGAGAGCTCAGTCACGACAAAAAGCATACTAACATACACAATTATAATATTCTGTTTTATAATATAAAAGAATAACAGCTTTAACTACACACAATCATACTGTATATAAACACTATATCACTCTAAACATCTCTCTGTCTTGCTCTCCCTTTCTCTCACTCTCTTGCTCTCTGGATTGAAGGAAAATGCCCACGCTGCAAACATGCATGTACTATGGATCCCCTTCATTTACATGGAAATCACGTTGGCCAGCTCACACAGAAAAACAATGGAATATAATGGAAAGGAAATACAGGGATTTAGCCTCTATTGACTCGCATATTCTCACCCAGGCTGCCAAAAGGACGTCTCTGTTTCCCATCTCATGGGTGTCACAGGTCAACCTGCAAATAACTGATTGGGTTTAGTACAGGTTCTCCAGCTCATTTGTAAATCTATCTTTCAAAGCTTTTCAAACCATTGAAAGACCTAAACCCAGCACAGAAAACGGTAGATAATTTAAAGTTGAGATTAATTTTGTGTTGGGAGCAGAAATTACTCAGTGTGATCATTAATGAATTTCCAAACATGTTAATGGGGTTCAGGTTCTTAAATTGTATGGTTACAGAGGTAGAGGTCTCTTAAACATTGTTACAAAGCTGGCAGCATGAAATTCTATAGACAATATATACTGCAACATAAAGATTCCCTTTCACTGTAAGTAAGGATCCCAGTTCCCACCATGAAATCAAGTCACTGCCCATTTGTACCTCTGACATTCACCAAACCCAGATTTGTCATTAACTAAAGGGTTAAATGAAATGTATCATCCCACATGACAAGTGATCCAGAGTCCAATATCATTATGCTATACTGTACATTATGGAAGACCAAACCTGCCAAAGCTAAAAATCAATATATAAATAAATAAGTAAATGACTAATATTACAAATTACAAATATATGAATTTAAACTGTACAAACTGTAAAAAATATATCTATAATGATATAATATATCAAAATAAAGAAATATACAGTGGGTACGGAAAGTATGCAGACCCCTTTAAATGTATCGCTTTTTGTTTCATTGCAGCCATTTGCTAAAATCAAAAAAGTTCATTTTATTTCTCATTAATGTAGAATTAACGTAGAATTTGTTTTTTGCAAATTTATTAAAAAAGACTGAAATATCATGGTTATAAGTATTCAGACCCTTTGCTCAGCATTTAGTAGAAGCACCATTTTGAGCTAGTACAGCCATGAGTCTTCTTGGGAATTATACAACACTCCTTGATTTTGGGATTCTCTGCCATTCTTCTTTGCAGATCCTCTCCAGTTTTGTCAGGTTGGATGATGAACGTTGGTAGACAGCCATTTTCAGGTCTCTCCAGAGATGCTCATCTGGGTTTAGGTCAGGGCTCTGGCTGGATCAGTCAAAAATTGTCACAGAGTTATTCCGAAGCCACTCCTTTGTTATTTTAGCTGTGTGCTTAAGGTCATTGTCTTGTTGGAAGGTGAACCTTCGGCCCAATCTGAGCACTCTGGAAGAGGTTTTCTTTCAGGATATGTCTGTACTTGGCCGCATTTATCTTTCCTTCAATTGCAACCAGTCGTCCTGTCCCTGCAGTTGCAAAACACCCCCACAGCATGATGCTGCCACCACCATGTTTCACTGTTGGAATTGTATAGAGCAGCTAATCAGTGGTGACTGGTTTTATCCACACATACTTCTTAGAATTAACGCCAAAAAGTTCAATCTTCTTTTCAACCAATAGGAATGCTAAGATGGACTGCCCCTTCATTATCATATAAGGAGATGGAAATAAATAAACAGGAAAAAATGAACAGATAAATAAATGAATGTGAAAATAAATAGTTATGGAAATAAAAATATAAAAAAATAAGACATTTAAGTAACATTTAAATTACTGCACGATTTTATATTTCGATATATTTATTTTATGTATATGTATTAATTTAGTAATTTATTATGATTATTCTTTACAGTTTTAATCAATTTACAACTTAAATTGAGTTATTTGCTTACACGTTTATATATATATATTTTTTTGTTTTTTTTTGTTTTGTTTTTTTTTGTTTTTTTGGGTTTTTTTTGGCAGGATTGGTCCTCCATAGTACGTCACTCCTCTATTGCTCAGAATTGGAGTTGGCTGTAGAAACCTAACTCAAAATCTCTAGATGTATCATCATAAATCAGTTTTTGTGCTGTTATTGTTTCAAGAGGTGATTTGTAGCTTGGTTGTGTTGCAGAAAACAAGTATATGACTACACACATCATCTTATACTCTTCGGATGTAGTATTGGAATAATGTGAAAGTCATCACTCCAGACAATGTTCATCCCTGGATACACAATTCATAAAGTTGTTCTTGTGCTGATGTTGCTTTTGAAGACAGTTTGTTCCAACTTTTTGAGTGCCACATACATAATTGCTCACCTGTCCTATTTTTCACTTGGCCTACCTAGCTGTTGTTGATCCTAGATGTTTTCACATACAGATGACTAGGGCAGCTATAATTGCATGAACTATGTATTTAGAAAGATTGTGTCCTATAGCTGTACTATGGCAGCGAGCTCCTTAATATGACACTTTTTATTGCCTGTGTCTTTTTATTCTGTGTGTTCTGTATATTCACAGAGATCAGGCCTTACAGGCAAATACAAGTTGAATTGGTGGTACAAAGTGCTAACATTTTCCTTACTATTCGCTGAATAAAAGAACATTGCGATAAAATTACAGCTTCCTTTTTTACATTGAACAAATAATAAAGAAATTGCTTTTCTTTTTCATTGGTCCTGGATGCTTTGCCATCATTAAAGCTCTACTATGTATCAGAGAACTATACAGGAGAATGTAAGGCCATCTGTCCATAAACTGAAGCTAAAGCACAGTTGGGTCCTGCAGCAAGACAATGATATGTTAAATCCAGAGTGTTTACAGACTACTTCTTGTATTGTCGCACAGATAAAATTAAAAAGTACATAGTTACACATCCAGTCAGCTGTACAGTCTCTGCTTTTTTACCTTTATTTTATTGCATTTTTTGTCTGGTCAACATAATTTCAATGATTAGTAAACATCAATTTCTACATTTCAGGTCTGCAACACATTCCAAAAACAGCTGGGACTTAGCAAATTAGATCTAGCAATGAATGAAGCAAGAAGTAAACAATTATTTGACTTCAAACAGATGATGTTGAGGTGATTGTCATAATGATTTGGTACAAAAGCAGCATTTGGAAAAGGCTATTTGATGAGCAAGGATGGCCAGATGATCTCTAATTTGTCAAAAAATGTGTGCGAAAACTATTTAAATGCTCGAAAACATTATACCTCAAAGAAAGATTGAATGGGATTTGTAGATTTCTTTGGCTACAGGGTATACTGTCATTAAACGATTTAAGGCATCTGAAGAACACAGTGAAAACATATCAGATGAATCAGTATTTCATGTCTTTTTTTTTAATGGACGCTGTGTCCACTGGACCAAGGACAAAAGGCAGAGTGTTATCAGCAGACTGTTAGCTTGCCTGCCTGCAGTACTAACCGGTACCCCAATTGAAAATGCTAGGAGAATTTGAAACAAAAATGCAGCAACGCCAACCCTTTAGTGTTGCAAAAGACATGTTTGCAAAAAGAACAGCTGAAGCACCAAATCTCTTCATATTATCTGTAGTATCATCTTTTTATTATGGTTAAAAGGAATGGCAATATCAAAGAGTGGTAAAAGCTTTACCATCCAAAAATTTGCTGTTTTAAGCCTAGGGAATGGTGTTTATGTTTATTAACAAATAAAACGATGTGGACCAGACAAAGCATGGAATATGTCAGGATCATACTGTCTGCAATAAAAGTAAAAGTAAAAAAGACTTTGTTTTTATTACATGCTACATGCATTGTCCGGACTTTATTCTGATTATAGGCTTACTGAATTAAAAATGGATGAATTGTTGAAAAGTTGAATATATACGACCTATTTAGACTTTTAAAATGTATTATAGCTACATTTTTAAGTATTATATTTATAAATAATCCAACATATCTATGTATTAATATTAATATTCACTCTCAAATCTCTGATAATATAATTAATATAATCAGCATGATATGGTTAACTTCCAATTAATGATGAGTTCTAACTAATTAGGTTATTCATTTTGTCTTGACTATTGTTAAATAATATTCCAGATTTACCATTCAGTCAGATATCTAACTAGAAAATCAGATCATGAAACACTCCATAAACTAAGTAATAAAAATAACAATATCTACCGCACAGAAAATCTGAGGAACAGTAATTCTACTCTGTCTTGTGCTCTTTAGCAGTATGGACGTGGTTCACCAGTCGCGTCTTGGTTCATGTCAGACAGTCCACCATTAAAAGATCTCAAAACTGCACAGTTTGCCTGTGCATTTGTTACCAGGGACAGAACTGAGGTATCCAAGTCGTACACAGACCTGGGTCAGTAGACAATTCAGAAAATGGTGCAAAAAAGAATATAATAATGTCATATAATGTATCATGCATTCAGAGCTAGCTTGTCAATTCCAACAGTTTTGAACTCCGCTGCTTGTTTTATGTGAAACTGATTTTATTTTATTCACAATTATGATTCTCACCATAGGTGATTCTCATCATGATGATCTACTTAATGCTTGAAGCAATGTCTACAGTAATATGGGACTAACTGCGTAAAAATTATATTCAGTAAGGGTGGTTTATTTTAATTTTCCTTTAATCTTGATCACCAATCCAGGATAAACCAAATGTTTTATTACTTTCTTAGTAACTAATACTAATGCGATTTTAATGGGGCACAGCAAGATTTTACTGGGGCTTTTATTTAAGGATGAGTGAATAAGCTATGCTTTTAATCATGTTAACCAAAGGGAGGATGCATCCAAATGTTTGACAAAGGCAATAAACTGTAAACAATAAACTAGGTCTCTGAAAAGGCTGAATTATTTTTGTACAGCGATGCTTGAAAATTTGTGAAGCCTTCACAATTTTCTATATTTCTACATAAACATAAGCAAAAACATAATTATATTTTTACAGATGTGCTAAAAGTAGGTGAACTCAGTTAAACAAATGACACAAAATATTACACTCATATATTATACTGGTCATATATTTTTTTTAAAACATTTAATCCAATATTCCATATATACTGGTCTGGAAAAAATAAAGAGAAATCAGCATCTCTACATGTATGACCGCCATTCCATTCCAGAGTCAGTTGAATTTGAAACACAAGTAAACCTCATTCTACTTAATGTGGTTCTGATTAGGTGATCACCTGAACCAAATCCTATTTAAGGAGGAAAAGTATAAAAAACACTGTGGTCATCACTATCTTCTTGCAATAGGACAAGCTGGATTGCAAAAAAAAGTGCTAGTAATAGCTGAAACGTATTTTAAATAAAAAAATAACTATTTACCATGAGTTGAAAAGAAAAGTTTTGACTAAGGAAACAAGGGTTCAATTATGGCTTTTTTTTCAGAGGCATGCTGAGCGTAATGTTGATTTCATCCTTAAAATTTCTAAGACAGCAGTTCATTACCACAAGGTCAGGCAACAAGCAATCAAATACATACACCCAAGTTGGGTAAATTTAGCGTAATTAATTAACCTTGTACGTGTCTTTGGACTGTAGGAGAAAACCAGAGTATCCAGAGTAAACCCACATGAACATGGAGAGGAGAGGAGATTAAAAACATTGCACATATGAAATGACACAAACAAATGAAGAAATTAAAATCAACAGTACTTTATCTGTCATGACGTGACCTAAAGGCATAGTGGAACTGATGGGAAAGGAGGATAGCAGGAGTGGTTACAGCTTGAAAGGTAAGTCCTCTACCAAAAGGACTGAAGGAAGAATAATTGGACATTTTAATTAGTAATTTATTGTTCAGTGTAAAAATCAGTGGAGATTTTAGGTCATATTAATGCACAAATATACAAGTTATATACTTTCAAGTGCCATTGTATTAATGAATCAGTAATACATTTGACATTTTAGTTTTTTATGTTTATAGCTATCGTTGCCATAATTTGGCTCTAAGAATGTGAAAGGAGAGAATGTCTAACTCGTTACTGGCCCTAAACTTTAAAACCTTGGTAATATTTTTAGCAAGCTAAGATAATTACAGAATTTACTTACATTGCTTATGGGTGGCGCAGTGGGTAGCACTGTCTTCTCACAGAAAGAAGGTCATGGGTTCAATCCCAGATGGAGCAACCTGGGTCCTTTCTGTATGGAGTTTGCGTGTACTCCCTGTGTCCATGTGAGTTAACTCAAAGTAATCCCTTGCTCATCTGTGTATATCAGCTCTTGTTGAATGGCGTTTCTTGTTGCTCTGCCATCTGGGGCAGCACGGTGGCTCGGTGGGTAGCACCGCTTGCCTCACAACAAGAAGGTCCCAGATTCAATCCCAGGGTGGAGCGGCTTGGGTCCTTTCTGTGTGGAGTCTGCATGTCCTCCCCATGTCTGTGTGGGTTTACTCCGGGTACTATGGTTTCCTCCCACAGTCCAAAGACAGGCATGTTAGGTTAATTGGTTACTCTAAATTGGCATTGACTTGTGTGTATATATATGTGACTGGTGTTGAGATAAAAAACTTGTGTATGTATATAACCTTGTTTGACTCGTGTCACTTACATGGCCACTGATGCCGATAGCGACATTAAAAGAAGCCAAATAAACAATAAAATAAACAAAAGCACTGCCATCTAAGTGATAAAAGATTAAGTTGGATGATGTGGTGGTCATGTCGCTGATTTTTGATCAGCAACCTTTCACACTGCTGTTCTGTTTCTTTTTATAATTTTATCAACAGCATATTCCTTGCATTCAATTTCACTATTTTTGGAATAGCTGCTTTCATGTTACATGCATTGTTGTATGTATGTCTCCTTCTATCAGTCAGTGGAGTCCCAACAACCCTGGTCATGAGTAAGTCGAGTTAAACATGGAAAAGTAAATACAATTAAACAATAAATAAAATCAATTAATTTATTTTATTCTCAGTTTGAATTAATACCCATTACTGAACCTTATCACATTTTACATTTGACAATGGCAAATATTCTAAATTTACATACAACTTCATGAAAATCCTTCCATCTTAAAGATGAAAGACAGCTCATGCAGCTCAAATGTGAGACCCAGTTGCTGGAAACAGCAGTTCATGGGATTCTGCATACCACATGCAAAAATGCATTTTTCTCCTTCTTGTCACTTTCTGTTTCTCCTCAGGAATTCGCCATTAAGTCTTTTTAGCTATTAAATATAGCGACCATTGTGCACTAAACTGTCTTTATGTGCCACGTGCAGCCAGGCCCGGAGTGACTAATCGGGAGATTCGGGAAGATTCCCGATGGGCAGTTTCATATCAATGTTGAGTTTGGGCCGGTTGGACAAAAAACAAAAATTTTGACACTTATTTGTCACTTATCTAATCTTCTTCTTGCATTCATTCTCCATTTAACTCTGTATGCATTCTCTATTCATCATTAGATGGGTTCTACTATCTGAGGGAATTCCCCCCTCCCAAATATTTGAGTTGGTTGCGCCCACAAGTAGTCTTTTCTGGAGCGATAAAATTAAATATAGCAACAGAATCATATGTACAAAATAGCACTAAGCGTGAGTCGGCTGTGATCGAGGGTAAAAAGAGGCCAGGTGGAGCCGAAAAGGTCAGATTTTTTTAAAAAAAGAAAGAAGATGGAAGAAGAAGCTGCCAAATGTGCAAAATTTACTAACTTTTTTTTTCCAGAGGACAGACTCCAGCTGCAACTGGTGTTCTGAAAATTTCACAGAGATATGGAAATAATCTTGAATTGTCAGCGCAACGTTTGCAATGTCGACTTAGCGTAGTTTATTTTTGTAGAACCCAATACACACCATTAATCACAAAAACCCAGTTTCAAGCTGAAAATAATAAACATTATTTAGAAGTGTAAGTGTTTAGCGTAAACCTAACAATAGAGCACCTCTCTGTTGGGAAAAAAAATGCAATTTAATTTTTTTATTATATTAATTTCAACTTATTGATCCTGTACAAATGTAAATATGTTTTCATCTTTATCAGATTTTTTTTACCCTTTAAATCTTAAGCTCATTTAAATTTGAATTAAACATGTTTAAGTGAAGGGTGTTCTGTTAACTTACCAACATATTCCTGATATACAATGATATTACCTGTCATTGTAAGAACTAGCTGCAGTTTCATTGATTATAAATTATTAAAATTCCTCCTCCATGGTTTGACAAAAGTGGGCTGGATTTGGGTATGAAACTCCCAGGCTGAAAAAGGGTGCAGCTATCCAGCTGCATTGCAATGGACACAAGACACAGACAGACCGCTCTTCCACTACAGCATAAGCAACATCCACTAGATGGCAGGTCAGTGCCCTCTAAACACGACTAAAGATATTTAGTGTTCAGTTAAAACTGTTAGAAAACATATATGCGGTGCATTTCAAATCAGTAACAAAGAAACATTTTTTAACTTTCTACCTTCAATGGGACCCATCCTCCATGGGCGGCCTAGATGTTAATTAAATAAAATTAATTTAATTTAAATGTTAAAGTAATAGTATAATTAAGTAAAATTAAAATTAGTAATAAAATTAATAACAAAATAGATTAAAAAAATAGATTTTAAAATGAGTCCTCAGTGGGAGGCCCTTGGAGGCACATCGTCTCTTAGTGACTAAACATTGGAGGGAGTTACTTCACTTTGGTGGGACTGGGTTCTGTTAATGAAGACCAGTAGAGTGATGCTGAGGTGGAAGAACATTTAAGTGTGTGGTGCTGGAACTGGTACCGGAACATTTCTTCGGAGAGAAAGAGAAAATGTAGTTACTTATGGTGATATGATCAAATGTTCTAGTTCTAGTTAGTTCTCGAGCTGCTGCATTCTGCACTAGTTAAAGTTTATTTAGAGATTTACTAAAACATCCCGTGAGTAAAATGTTACAGTAATCCAATCTCGAGGTTCTAAATGCGTTAACCAGTTTCTCAGCATCAAGGAAGTTTAGCAATGTTACGTAACTGAAAGAAAGCAGTTTGTGTAATGTGCACATCAAAAGTGAGATCTAAATCAAACAGAACGCATTGTTTTTACAGTTGTGCTTGGCTTTACCGATCAGCTGTCCAGGTTTAGAATAGATGCAGCCAGCCGGGCTTTCACAGTCTTGGGTTCTTACTTCCTTAACACATTTCTCTATTTTACTGATTGTATTAATAGATCGTTAAGTACCCTTATTTATGCTGTTTTAGTACTATGATGTGAATACCATGAATACTATACATGAACTATGATGCCTGAATCCTGACTGAAATCTTTCCTAAATACCATTACTTTGGAGGTAACTACAGAGCTGCTGATAAACAACTTTTTCTGAGATTTTATAAAGGAAACCTAGATTTGAGATTGGTCTACAATTAGACAGAACACAACTCAAGATTGGCTTTTTTAATCAGAGATTTTATTATGGCTCATTTAAAGGATTTTGGAACATAACCACAGGTAAGCGATGAGTTTATGACAATAAGTAACGTTTTTATAATACTAGGTATTAATAATTTTAGTAAATGTGTAGGGATTGGATCTAATAAACATGTTGCTGAATTAGACGAGCTGATCAATGAGGACAATTCAGTATTATTGATCGGGTTAAAAGATTCTAGTCCTGATTTAAAGGTAATTAAACAAAAATCTACACTAGTTCTGCATTTGAAAGGTTGCTGAATAGATTTGATTTATTTTGCACTGAGTATTTTGCCTAAAGTTTTCTTATCGTTAAAGAAAGTCATGAAGTCATTATTGTTAAAATCTTGCTGAACTTCAGATTCAGTTTCTTTGATGTTTTTAATTAATCTGGAGACGGTATTAAATTAAAAAAAAAGGATTATTTTAAGTTTTCTCTATAATTGAAGATAAATACACAGATTTAACTTTTTGTAGCTTTGATATCTGCCATGCGATCTTAAATACCTCCAATTTATATTGTCGCCGCTTGCGTTCTAAACTACAAGCTTTTTTTAAAGTTTGGGTATGGTCATTGTACCAAGGTGATAGCTCTCAAATATATTTGACTCTAGCAGGAGCAACTATATCCAGGGTTGAGCGAAATACACATTTTAATTGGGTGGTTGCAGCCTCAAGATGATTGGTAAGGGTATTATAAGGGTCTGTAAGGGTATTAAAAGTTAGGTCTGGAAGGTTATTAGTAAATGCAGCTGGAGTATCTGAAATAGTGCACTTAGTACGATAATGAGGAAGTAAATTAATATTATTTGATACATTTAGCTCAAAAACTAAAAGATGGTGATCAGAAATTAGCTCACTTTGTGGCAAAACATTGATGTTATCTATATTGATACCAAACGTAAATATTATATATAAAGTATGATTACAGTGGTGGGTCGGTCCCAGCACATTGAGTGATACTTATTGTTTCTAAAATGGACTCAAAAGCAATTTAGAGCCTTATCTGTTGAAAGTACTAAGCAGGAAATAAAATTAGCAAATTCCTGAAGAAATTCTGAGTAATGGCCGGGAGGACGATAAATAGTGGTGAGCTGAAAGGAGTATGGTTTAGAATTACCGAATGATGGATCAGTCACATTAAGAATCAGTATTACAAATGAATTAGCCTTATAATGGGATTTAGCACCAACACCTAGATCTTTGTCAAAAGAACTGGTCTTTTACTGTTTTGGGTCCGACTAACAAAACCTTAAGCCGAGTTAAGCAAAAGGAAATTAAACGACATCCAGTTTTGTACTTCCTTAACACAGTTCTCTGTTTTACTGATTGTAAGGTTATCATTTGGATCAGCTGATATGTACAGCTGTGTATCATCTGCATAGCAGTGAAAACTA
>JAVSBV010123190.1:0-18780 GCA_033117975.1 Parotocinclus spilosoma | reverse complement strand
TTTTATTTTTTACACACACATGTAATCCCCTGAAACTAAAATTAATTAAATAAAATGTAATATTCTTACCATATATGAAATAACCGGTTAAAAAACTTTATTTTTGCAGAATAGCAATAGAAATTGGTTACTTTTGAAACAATTAATCTTTGGTCTTACAAGAAATTTTTAAAAGTTGTCTGAGCATGACTTGCCTACTGGTGTTTTAAAAAAACAAATTGTACAATTGTATTAAATGGCGTAGTAAACAGCGTGACGTTGACGGTCTATGATGACATTTTTAAAACAACATATTACACTATTTAGTCTAAAAAATATATAAAACATAATAATGACAAAGTAAATGCCGTTTTTGTTTTTTTGTTTGTTTGTTTTTTCCCAGATGTCATGAGCTTGTTCAGTAGCTGACTCTGACTCTGTTAAAATAGTATGGTAGAAGATGTTCTTATGATCCAGGATCCTGTCCTGATTTAATGACCAACTGTTTATTTGTCTCTTCCTTTCTACAGCCCATTAGTGTTGGGAAATCTGTGGGATGTGACGGATCGTGATATTGACCGCTTCACCTCTGCCCTTCTGAAGTCCTGGCTCTCTGCTGGCTCAGGTGCCTCCCTTCTCCAGCACCTGGTCCAGTCACGTGATGCCACACACCTTAAACACATGATCGGGGCTGCACCGATTGCATATGGCTTGCCTGTGCACTTGAGCTAACACAAATAGATAAAGCTATATTATCTATCCTGATATCGCGGTTTGTACCGAAATGATGTATTAGCCATACAAGTTAGCCTTTTGGCCTCACTATCAAACATGTTTTAGCTGTGCTGCCTTTACACCCACAACATGAACCGCTACAGTACGTACTGAGGCAGCAGCAAGAGCGGAAGTGTTGCTTTAACAATTTGTTTTATGTGAGATTTATTCAAAATTTGAGATTTTTAGAATTAACTTATTTATGTTTGTAAATTTAACAATTCTACATCGTCTTTAGTCTCATATTTTGCTTACTCATTTTAAAGTGGTGTGTAATTTGTGTAACATTAAATTTTTTGCCCAAGTCAAATGCTGTTCTTGTAATTATGTAATTAAATTTATTTTCCTAACTTTAGTCACCAAAAAAGTCCAACTTTAATCCCTCACCTAGTTTAATACCTAGTTGTAAAAGGCTGTGTGCACTATGGCAGTGATAGCTTGTGGCTGATTTGGAATAACTACTGATTACTTAGCCCAGTGGTCCCAAAACTTGGGGAGGGGGGGTACAAGCAGTTATACCATGGCAGATTTATCTGAGCACTCATCTCATCCCAAACTGATAAACAACTTATAGACTCGAGTATTGCCTGGCCATCGAAACAGGTTGAGTCAGACAATCCTAGTTACTCCAAAAGCAAATGCATAAAGCAAGAGTACCGGTTTATACCAAATTAAGATCTATTAGAAGTAAAAAAAAAAAAAATTATACCCAAGCATTATTTTAATGGACAAGTTATGTCGGTTGTGAATAATTGGTGCAAATTTTTTTTCATGTAATGTTCTTGTAATTTTAAACAGTATCTCCCTTTTATAGCTCAGTTGTCAGCATTTCAATTGCTGTAATTGTATTAATTTCAGTTAGCATCGGTGTAAAAATCAGTGGCATTTAAAATTAATCTTTGATACAGTTTTGCATCTTTATTTCAAATATCTATTATTGAAACACAATTTTAAATAAAGACACAAAACTGGCTGTAGTCAGAGCGTTTACTGATAGATTTGCATCCGAAATGCCATCCGATTCAGTATATCCCTCTTTCGGACTCACAGCACTCTTAAGAATGGTTCTACTGAAGCAATTCTTCAGTGTTTGTGATGCCACTTTTTTTCTTGCCCAGATCCCAGAAACAACAACTTCCACCTTGCAATAACTTTTTTTTGCCTTTTGTTCGGCATGGAATATAGGCAAACTGGAGAAATAAAGGGACATTTGTTGTCAAAAACTCTATTCAGGTAGATGTGTGTGCTCAAAAAGTATACTTAAACGGTCTGAAGGGGCCCATTGTAAGAAAATATCTCCCACACCATGACACCACCACCAGCCTGAAACTTTGACACAAGGCAGTATAGATCCATGTTGTTTACACCAGATTCTGACCCTACCAATTTGATTCTTGAAGCAGAAATGAAGACCCATCAAATCAGGCAATATTTTCGGGTGAGCCTGTGTGAATTTTGGCCTCAGTTGTCTTTCTCGAGCTGACAGGAGTGGCATCTGGTGGGGCCTTCCGATGTAGCCCACCCGCTTCACCGTTTGATGTGTTGTGCATACTACAGATGTTCTTCTGCATATCTGTTACAAGAGGTTGTTTGCGTTACTTTTGCTTTTATTTCTGCTTGAATCAGGCCATTCTCCTCTGACTTCTTGCATCAGCAAGTCATTTTCACCCAGAGAACTGCCATTAGTGTGAGATTTATTCTTTTTCAGACCATTCTTTAAAGGCTAGAGATGGCTGTGTGTTAATATCCTAGTGGATCGTTAACGTTATAATACCCACGCCAGCCTGTAGCACCAGCATCCATACCACGGTCAAATTCACTTAAATCACCTGTGCTCCGTTTGAACTTCAGCAGGTCATTTTGACCTCGTCTACACGACTTTGAGATGCTGCCACGTGATTGTCTGATTAGATATTTGCTTTATCAAGCAAGCGAACCTATTAAAGTGGCCTCTCTGAGAGCGAGATGGGGAGATCCAACGTGTTCGTGTTTCATACCGGCACTTCAACCTCGTGCACCTACGGCAAAGCGAGCGCTTCAAAAGTTATCCTGATATACATCTATTTTGTCCAATCGGCTCCCAGAATGTAAGGCTCGTATCCAGTAGACGTTGTTGGAGGCGGGATTTCCTCCGAACGTCTCTTGGTAACCCGCATGGTAACGCGCTTCCCGTGCTGTTTGTATTCGCGCCGCTTTTTAACAGGGAAGCCGAGTTCCTGGCGTTCAGAACGGGTTTGACTTTATTCCAGTAAAAATTTCACCATAAACCATGAAGATCGAGGAGGTAAAGAGCACGACCAAAACGCAGCGCATCGCCTCTCACAGTCATGTGAAAGGACTCGGTGTAGATGAAGCCGGTAATGCTAAACAGTCTTCGTCCGGCCTGGTGGGACAGGAGAGCGCCAGAGAGGTAGCGAGCTAACTGCTAATGCTATATGCTAACACTCCACAGCGCGACTTATAGATTCATGAATGAATGGATTAATAAACACAATTACGTGCAAGAGCTGACCAATATGGAAAGCATAATATAATAATTTTAATTGTACATTATTTTTAGTTTAGTTAAGGTCCTGGTAACAAAACGGCAAAGTAACGTAAGGGCAGAGTAACGTGAGTGTCTTATTTACGCAGCTATGGGTCAAGGCGTTGCGAGGTAACGGCGAGTCTCAAACAATGCTTAAAGTTTGACTTGCGCTTCAAACCTTAATGCACTGCTCACAAAAATTAGGGAATATTTTTAAATGAATATGAAGAGGATCCCACAAAAACTGCTGGACAATCTGATCCTGTCCATGCCCCATCACTGTCAGTGTGTTTTGGCAGTTTTGGGTGACCATACACCTTACTGGACAGACAATGTGTGGTACTGTACTCTCATCCAGTTTAACATTCTTCTGTTCACCCATATGAATATGTCACTTGCTACTCAATCATGATAATAGAGTTTGCATCTCATTTGCGTAGTTGAACAGCATTCTTTGACTTTTCCTTTGCTTTTCTGATGATCGTGTTTAAATAAGTAAAATCAAATGTATTTTATTGCTTCATTTTAAAATATCCCCTCATTTTGTAAGCAGTGTATATTTAGTGTGTATTAGTTGAGTTTAATACTAATATGCTTGGCCTGACACTTTGTATGAAGTGTTGGTCTGTAGTCCTACTCAATACACAACATTTATGAGAAAACGTTTTTCCTGTTGTTGTTGTTTTTACTGCTCATGAACCTGCCTTTACTACTCTTTGAAATTACACAAAAACAGAACGTGGGTCCTCACTTTTTTTTTTGCTGAACAAAGTAACTATTAAATTGCTGCTGTATTTAGCTGTACAACCTTATATCCAGATTTGAACATGACTGTTTTCTGGTCGGTCTCTGAGGTGCTTTGCCAACTGTTCCCCTAAGACCACATGGCACAGGTAAAGTCAGTCCAGCACAGGACTGGGTCGAGGTCAGTGTTGCAGCACGAGGGGATAATCTGTGAACTGACCCAGCAAAATGTCAGTCAGAACACTTTATTATTTACCATACACAATAGGCATATACAAAATAATATAAGAAAATGTACACTGTTCACAGAAAATGGGGGATGCTCAAAAATGAAATATTTCCCAATTTTTGTGAGCAGTGTACATTTTGTTATATTATTTTGTATATGCCTATTGTGTATGGTAAAGAATAAAGTTGGTAGGCATTTAAATCGGGAGGGAAAATGAGGAAAATCAAACTGGAAAATATTTAAGATCCACTGCTTGGTTCTGTGAGTAATAATAAACACGGTCATTGGTACAGAAGTACTGAAGATATCTGCATATCTTTGTCCTGTGTTTTATAGTGCTTTTGTCTCAGTATTGTTGTCCATGTCCAATGCAGGGTGGTCCAGATTGTTATTTGATTAACCTGATTACAGCTGCATTGGATTTCAGGCCTGTGGAATCATTGTTGAGCTCATTCGTTCTAAGAAGATGGCTGGCAGAGCAGTCTTACTGGCGGGGCCACCTGGAACTGGAAAGGTATTCAGTCTCACTACTTAAATGACCTTATCTGTAACACACGAGTTGGGTGGCATGTTGTTGCAGCCGTTAGTGCAGTTTGATCCCGATCACTGTCTCTGTCGATACTACCTGCATCGACGTAACCTTGTGTTAGTCTATTAATATTTAATGCTGAGTGCTAACCACCTACAGTTTTAACCCTGTAACCCTGTTCAACCCTATTCCTGTAAAATTTACTTGTAGTTGTTGAATTTAGTGGTTATATGTACGATATGTGAATATGTATTGAGTTCAAAAATTGAGGAAGATCGTACAAACCTGCCACTGGTTTCCTGGAGTTTTCCTGAAGTATCCATTTGTAATCTGACACACCTACTTTAGTGTTCCTATCTCTGATAGGATGATGTAGTCATCACATTACTCGCATGAATTGTTTTAGAGTTACTACATTTATATTAGAATGCCTGTTTTGGTGATGTTATGTGCATGTGTTAAAGTCACCTGTTACTTCCTATCAGACTGCACTGGCACTGGCTATGGCGCAGGAGTTGGGAAATAAGGTGCCATTCTGCCCCATGGTCGGAAGTGAAGTGTACTCCTCAGAAATCAAGAAGACAGAAGTGCTGATGGAGAACTTCAGGAGAGCTATTGGTGAGTCTAGACATTATCAGAAATGCCAATGAGATATCCTTTATAAATCTACACTAAACATGACGCCTATTTTGGGATTCTGTGGTAAACCTTTTACCAAAGAGCAAGGGCGCTCCTGGTTTGCAGTTAACAGGAGCGCACACAACAAACTATACTAACTTTTTTTTTTTTTTTTTAATTCAGATTTTTTCAAAATGTTCACTATGCGTGAGACTAGAAAAATGTAGTCACATTTTGACAGGTCATGATTAGGTAATTAGAATAAATGGCTCAGTGAGCATGTTACAGGTAGCTGTAATGAAAAAAAGAAATACAAACAATTATGAAAATATATAAAGCTACTTATATTTTTAAATAACGGAATGGATTTAATGGAAATGTAGTTTGTAAATATCTAAATTAAATTAAAAGTAAAATTAAATTGTGGGATTATGTGAAAGACATTTGCATAAAATTTCAAATATGTATGTACATTAAAAAAAAAAAAAAAAGTGAAAAATTAAGTTAATCCTGATTTTTAAAGAAGAATGAGCAAATGTGAGCATTTTACTTGCTCTATAGAACCCTGCATGTTCTACATCTATTCCTTTGGACGTAGTTGCATGGTTTCTCACTTGTGACATTAAAGAAATGGGGTAATTGAATTAGAGGAATTCTAATTGGTGATTATAAAGTGTCAGGACTATGGAAAAAAGGACGTTCTAAAGTTCGTAGGGCATTTGAGCGAGACCATAGATGGCTCACTGTTTAAATTCAACGCATATTTGTGTATTTTCCATTGGGTGTTGTTTACTCTCTTCTGTATATAAGTTAACATACCAATATCTACAACAATGGCTACTGGTTAAATTTGCAATCCTATGGTAAAAACCCATGACAGCAGGCAGATTTGCTTGCAGAAATACTTTATATAGCTACTTACGTAAGTAATACTCAACAATATAGTTAATTGACTGTTGATTGTTTGCCCACAGGTCTCAGAATTAAGGAGACTAAAGAAGTGTATGAGGGTGAGGTGACCGAGTTGACCCCATGTGAAACAGAGAATCCGATGGGCGGCTATGGCAAAACCATCAGCCATGTCATAATCGGCCTGAAGACCGCAAAGGGTACAAAACAATTGAAGGTAAATAAATACATAAATAAAATGTAGTATTTATGTGAAAACAGGAAAATGGTCTGACAACATGGACATGTTCGGCAAATGTTTGTTTCTGTGTGCCACAGCTTGATCCTAGTATTTATGAGAGTCTGCAGAAGGAGAGGGTGGAGGTTGGCGATGTCATCTACATTGAAGCAAACAGTGGTGCAGTCAAGGTATTCATTTAACCTGTATCTGTCTTTCCCACTTTTGGTATGGTAATGTATTCAGTGGAGGGGCAAATGATGACAAGCAAAGCTGCTTATAAACATTGTCCGCATTTAGATCCTCTCTCTTAAGATAAGGTTGCACCTTACACTTCTATGGTTAAGATGTTTGCCTCATGGCATTTTATGACATCTGCGTGCATCATTTAAGATGTATTGGTTAGCTAGCTCATGGAACTATTGGAAATTATATCAAAGCATGTAGCACCAGTGATTTTTAGTAGTGTAATTAGCTCAACGCCCAGAACTGTGGACTGGAAACTTTGATGCTGATTTAATTTTTTTTGTTGGCAGAGGCAGGGACGCTGTGACACATTTGCAACAGAGTTTGACTTGGAGGCAGAAGAATATGTGCCACTGCCCAAAGGAGATGTCCACAAGAAGAAAGAAATTATACAAGATGTTACCCTACATGACCTGGATGTAGCTAACGCACGACCTCAGGTACACAAAGAAACATGCTTGCTCAGAGAAGTATGCAAACAGGGTTAACTTGTGAACTTGGTGTGTTTAGGAAATATAAGTAGATTAACCTTATAATACATATACTGCTCACAAATTGAGAGGATACTTGCCTGATGAAAATCCCATAATGAAATATTTTAATATTCAAATTTTTGTGAGCAGTGTATATAGTCATACAAGTAATATCTTAACACCTTTGTTGTGACCTAGCATAGTGACGTGCATCATGAACATGATTTTTTTTAGTTGTGAAATATACATTTATTGGCCCAAAAACATACTTTGTCAGTGTCCAATGTCTCTGGTTTAAAGTACTTAATAGTTGCTTGGACCCATCTCTCTAAACAACCTAAATTGGCAACCAGCATTTGTCTTGCCTTCTGTTGCTTTTTTTGTTGTAAGGCAATTTTGGCAGAATGATCGACCAGGGCTATGCTGCAAAATCGATAAAACAATACATTGCAATATTTATTTTTGCAACATACTACATTGGTTTTTAGCATCTTCGTAAAAGTTTGATCTTAAATTGAATTAAAATTTCAAATTGAGCTTGTAATTCAGCTTTTTTGTATTACGTATAACAATGGGGAATATCACAATATATCGCTATATGCATTGTGTTGCAGTGAATCGTGATATAATCATATTGTGACCCATGTTTCGTGATGCGTCCTTATATTATGAAGTCCTGTTTGTGTTTTTATGCTTGTGCCTTGGCTGGCTTCAGCATGTTCTAGAAAGCTGACTCCCACAGTGTGTCTTCACTTGAGCTGTCTTTAACGGCAACCAATTATGATAATTTGCAGATTGTTGTCTTTTGAGCAACAACCGACAGAACTGTGCCGCTAACGATGACATGTTAGATTTCGGTTGTGCCCCAAAGTGCACTTAAGAGTCTGCAGAGCAGAGTGAGGGAGCAGTTATTTAGGTTACAGCCATATTGTCAGTGTTCATGTTCTTCACGGTAAGTGCTGTTTGCAGTATGTATGATATAAGCAAACACTGTCTAATAATAAGACATTTAACACAGCATCGCCTCACGGAATATGTGGTATATGGCGCATAAAAGCTAAAGCTAACTCTGCCGAGAGTGCAGAGCTAAACACAAGCCAGCATCTGCTCTTAACTTTCTTTATAATGGTTGAAGTTTCAATTGTTAGAAAAGTTGAACAAACAGGAAAAAAAAACCCAAATCTGACCCAGCCAGTCATATGTTTAAGAAATCAGAAGTCAGAATTCACTTTATGGGTCTTCAGACATGATAATGTCTGTGTATCTCATAGTTGTGTAAATTAAGTAGCACCATGTTTTTGTCTTTTAGGGAGGCCAAGATATTCTTTCTATGATGGGTCAGCTAATGAAACCCAAGAAGACTGAAATAACTGGTAGGATTAACATATACTCTGATCTATCCAAATGAAATAACTGTTCAAATGTCTTTTGAATTGATTTCATATAAGAACACATACTTATGTTGTGTTGGTAGATAAACTGCGAGGGGAAATCAATAAGGTGGTAAACAGGTATATAGACCAGGGTGTGGCAGAACTAGTGCCCGGTGTTCTGTTCATCGATGAGGTTCACATGTTGGATATCGAGTGCTTCACATACCTGCACCGGGCTCTGGAGAGCTCCATCTCCCCTATTGTTGTGTTTGCATCCAACCGAGGAAATTGTCTTGTTAGGTACCCCTCCATTTCTGGCTTTCTAAAATCGTTTATAGTAATATCCACACATGTATTTAGTACATTCAAAAGCACTTACTGACAGCAAAAAAACAAAGTACCAATATGGAAATATTGGGTTGTGTGATCTGATTAGACAATGGGTCTTGCCACAAGATGGTGTCACAGAGGGTACTTTTGGGTAGTGTACCTCTTGCTGAGCCTCTTGCTAGCTGAATTACTACTACTAGATATGCCTCTATGATGCATATCTCAGACATTTTGTCCAGTTGACAGGCTTTGAGACGGGAGGCATCATTGAACTGAGAGAACCATTAAAGTTGTTTTGACTGATTTTCTGCCATCTAGGATGGTCTGACCTAGCTGTAAAGAGGTGTTGGGAGCAGTGGTTCTGTAAGGGCACGCACACATGGCAAACAGGTTCCAGACGGACCAGTAGTGAGGATAATTTCATTTACTGACAAGGACAAGCAACTCCCACAGTTTTGTTTGTCCACCATCCAGACACGTGGCACCTTCCGTACACACCCCAGTGTCTCCCCAAACCAGGGGCATAGCAGAAGGAAATTCATTGTCATGCATCCTGCCATTAACAGCCAGCCACCATAACCTGTTTGCAGTGGTGTCGTGAACAAGAAATTTAGACTGTTAACAAAAATGAGGGGATATTTCACTAGGGGTCATTTCATTTTTAAATATCCCTATTTTTTAGCAGTATATATTGCCTTTACTGACAAATCCAGATCCGGTTTGGGATCTGACTATTGAGTTCCAGTATGAAGGCCTTGTGAAAGGTTTCAATTCTGCCTTTGTTGAGAAAGGCCCTGCCCCAACTGCTGATTTGATGATCATTGTATACAACTCCTAACAGTGAAACGAGGGTCTCTAACTGCCATTTTTCAGCAGGATAATTCCTGCCCAAGCACAGCAAGGATGTCCCATTAATGGTTCAAACAGATAGGTCTTATTGTCTAATCAGACCACACCTGTAAACCATTTTTATTTGGGTGTATTTTTTGTCAATAAGTATAGATTGTTTTGATGCATGCACTAATCAGAGCATAGTAGATTTTATATAGAACTTTTATTCAGAATTATTTTTTGAGCTGATGATTAACAAGCCAGTAAATTGTAATTTTCATCGGTTTCCCAGAGGAACAGAGGATATAAACTCTCCTCATGGAATACCACTAGATCTGCTGGATCGAGTTATGATCATCAGAACCGTGCTGTACACTCCTCAAGAAATGAAACAGGTAAATGTGTGAATGGAAGAAAAAAAACACAACTTCAGTGTTTACTTGTGCTGATATTCTATCTGTATGCCTTTATAGATTATTAAAATCCGAGCTCAGACTGAGGGCATCAGCATTAGTGAGGAGGCTCTAACTCACCTGGGAGAGATTGGTACCAAAACTACGCTCAGGTAACATGCATTCCGAATCCACTACCATAATCTAACCATTAGAACTGATTAATATTGAGAAAAAAACATTACAATATGTGTTGTCCTGTAGATATTGTAGTGCTTGTTACAATAGTACAGAAATTATCTTTCACGTTAGCAATGGAAGGGGATGTTTTAAAGGGGCATGACATTACCTAGAGGTACACTTGACTTATATAGACAGATTTGATTAATTATGCCTATTAAGAAGGAGACAATTAATTGAATTTAGATTAGCAGTAACATTGTGGTATCAGCTTATTTATTATTGGCTTTCCTCTCATATATGATGTGATATATGGTATTGATATGTTATTTTTAGTCATTTGGTTGTTGTTTATTATACATTTAAGTCCATTTAAGACCATGGCTCAATTCTAGATTAAATGCAATGCTTTTTTTAATGTGGGAGGAAACTGGAGTCAGGGTCATAGAGGAAGGTCTGTAACCTACTTGAATTTCAATATGCACAAGTAGAGGTACACTGTGGACAGGGCATGAATCCATCACAGGTTTTTATGAACACCGTCTGACCAAGTCCTCAGGAACTGCAATGTTCAGGAGCTGGCTATTGGCAATGAGCCACTGAGATTGCCTTACATTAGATACTCTTAAGTTTTAAATTTATTTAAAAATAAAAAATAATCTACCTACCTTGCTTGTACACTGTCAACTCAGTAGGAGCCTGCAGTTTCACAGAATTAGTGGGCTTTACAATTAATGAGCTTATAAATTGTTCAGATTTTGTAGGTCATCTAATAACTTGTTTGATTGCAGGTACGCAGTGCAGCTCTTGACTCCTGCCAATTTACTGGCCCGAGTGCAGGGGAAAGTGGTAGTAGAGAGAGAGCAAGTGGAAGAAATTAATGAGCTGTTTTACGATGCCAAGTCTTCTGCAAAGATACTACAGGACCAGCACACCAAGTTCATGAAGTAACTCCTGTCCATCTGGTTCACTGGTCCCACAATTCAGATCTGTCAATGAACTCTTATACAGGTCACCAAAACCAGAATGTACATACTGTGATGCTTCCTCTAATACAAGGAGAAATTGTTAAATAAGGGTAAGGCTCTTATTCCCATATATAGTATTTACTTAACTCATTGACATGTTCATTGTGAAGTTTCTAAGAAAAGGATTTGGCGTTGTTAGTGGATTTTTACATGCTGTTAATGTTTTGTTTTGGGTTTTTTTTGTTTTGTTTTGTTTTTTTCCAGAAAAAAAAATATTATGAATTTAAATAAACCTCTCTTGTTATATATAGTTTGTTTCACCTCAATCTCCAATTCAGTCTTATGTGTAATGTGTAGGGCATTTTACTGTAAAAAAAATATTGCTTATAAAGGTAGAACAGTTTTTACAATAAATTAATGATTTCATTCATAACACAATTTCAAATAGGGTCACACCTTGTAACCAGCAGTGCTCGGTGGGTAGCACCGCCACCTCACAGCAAGAAGGTCCCGGCTTCAATCGCAGAATGGAGTGGCCTGGGTCCTTTATGTTTGGAATCTTTGTGTCCTCCCCATGTCTGTGTGGGTTTACTCTGGGGTTTCCAGTTTCCTCCCACAGTCCAAAGACATGGGTTAGGTTAATTGATTAAGCTATATTGGTATAGGGTTAATTGGTTACTCTAAATTGGCAATGACGTGTGTGTGTGTGTGTGTGTGTCCGTGTGTCCGTGACCTGTCTAGACTTAACAGGTGTCACTGAAATGGCCTACAGGGCCACAGCTGGCAAGTTGGCTTAAAATGTAAAATTTGATTAGCCATGTTGTGGTAGTATAAAAGAGAAGACGTATATCAAGCTGAAATTAAGCCTTACATGATTCAAAACGCATCATTGTCATCATTATTTGGACTGATTTTTATTCAGCAGTCATTTTTTGCATGGGTTAATATAAATCATTTTCCTCAGTTACTTTTTCCTGCTGGGTTTGTTGAAGACTGTCTCTCCTCCTGAGCGTGCACTACTAAATACAGATGGAGCCACCTTGCCTGCACGTTCTGTATGGCAAAAACAGAAACAGATTAACAGCTAATAGAGACTCTGTGTTAACATTATACATAGCCATATTTAGTAATTTCAATGCAAGAATAAAGAAGCCCCACCTAAAAGCCCAATAGTAGCTGCTTAGCAATGCTTTGGCTTGAACCCTGGACCTCAGAGTCCATAGTCCAGGACCTTCACTGCTGCACCA
Source organism: Parotocinclus spilosoma (assembly GCA_033117975.1). NCBI lineage: Eukaryota > Metazoa > Chordata > Actinopteri > Siluriformes > Loricariidae > Parotocinclus > Parotocinclus spilosoma. Next base: position 6,214 of record JAVSBV010123190.1, on the reverse strand, counting down.
CCAAGTCCCACGTAAACATTCATGTTTAACACATTTGTAGACAATTTAATACTCAAATGTCTGTCTTCTTTTGACAATTTAACCTTTTTACCAGTTTTGTTTGAAACTTTTCTTTGTGAGGTCCCAAGTCTTGCATTTTTATTCACCATATTTGCAGTGCACTCTCTTTAGTGGTGCAGTCCACATTCTTAAATAAGAACATATGGACATTTGCAGCAATAGAAATGCCTTAATTACAATGTTAAAAACTGATTAACAGCAAGTGGCAGCTTTAGAATCAGGGTTTTAATCACCATGTCTTTGTATTAGTATTCCTAATAACACTTTTTGTGTGTGCCTTTTTTTTTTTTTAATTACAATGCATTTACATGTACAGCATTTAGCAGATACCCTTATCCAGAGTGACTTAAAATTAATACAGTCTCACAATCCATCAGTGAAGGGCCTTGCTCAGGGACCCAACTGTGGCAGAAGTGGGATTTGAACCCTGGAGCTTCTGGTCCATAGTCCAGTACCTTAACCGCTAGGCTACCACAGTCCACAATGCCATGATCCCTCATGCTCCCAAAATGACTTTCACAATTGTCCTTGATTTCACCTGGGCCAAATAAAATAATCCATAGACTGGAAAACCTGGTCATTTGATTGACTTCTTATTTTATGTAATTGTTATTTTTTCATTCATTTTATATAACCATGGCCAATGTTTTGTTGCTGACCCTAATCATGACCAACTGAAGAAACCTCATGTCATAACACAATAACAATTATCCTCACTAATAAAAAGATTTTTATGGCCACAGCTACTGTAGGTTCTTGTTGCATAATGCACCAGGATCTGCTTACTTTCACTATTATACATAGTAATGAGTTCTATTGGCAATTATGATTCGAACTTGAGGTGGTCACTTACGATTGTTTTGACCACATTTCACGTTTCTTAGGCAAAGTTGATGGTTTAACCCCTGTCCTCTAAGAATTAAAAAATAATGGACAGTTCCCAGGTCCAGTTATTTCTGCAATCTCTGTTTTTTACGTTTCTTTTCTGTTTGATGCAAGTCAATAATTCAAAACGTCTGTGATACGGTTACATATTTTCTTCTAGCTTGGTTGCTTGAGAATGGTTGCCAGATGAAACATATCACTGCAGCATCCAAAAGGTTTATTTTGGCCAGGCAGTGTACAATTCTTAATAAAACATTACATCACTAGGGATGGTCTTTTCCTGTTTCAGCATGACTGTACCCTGTGCACAAAGCATGCAGTTACTGTGGAGAAACAACCATTGGCATGTACAAAGCCCTGATATCCAATGGCTTTTCTGATTAATTTATCCTGCAAGCTTCTGTAGAGGCTCAGTGGTGTAACTCAGCTGGAAATGGCCATTCCACGTTCTAATGAAAAGCCTTCCATGAACAATTTGTCTATTAAGATGCTTTAGTTGACATAGTAAAAGTATAATACACTCAATACAGTGAAACCAACCAGGGTAATTTAATGAAACAGATTGGTGGCGTCTGTTTAAACTCACCAATCACTTTTATGTACACTGCTTTGTTTCTTGTGACCATTTGACCAGTTCCACTTAAAATATAGATGCACTTTGTAGTTCTACAATTACAGGCTGTAGTCAAACTATTGCTGGCGGTGTGTTAGCGTGTGTTGTGCTGGTATAAATGGATAAGACGCAACAGTGCTACTGGAGTTTTGAAACACTCCAGTGTCACTGCTAGACAGAAACATGTCCCTTTGTGCTATGTGGACGCTGATGAAGGATTAGAGGATGGCTACGACTGCGACACAAAGATGAGCTTCTGCAGTAAGGTCTAAAAAGTTGTTTATGTTTAAAAACTCCAGCAGCACTGCTGTGTCTGATTCACTAATACCAGCAAAACACACACTAACACCATATCACTGCAGTACTGATAGTGATCCACCACCCAAACAGTACCTAATCTGTGGGGGTCCTGTCAATTAGTGAACAGAGTAAAAGGGACAAAGTATGTAGAGGAATAGCTGTAATTGTAATTAAAATAGTCTATTATTGCAGAACTGCATCGCATCTGTATGGTACGCGGAACTAATAAAATGGGTCAATAAATGTAGAAACAAGAAGGTTTGATGAGTGTGAACGCATGCATTGGTTAATCTCCAGGGTGTGTTTACATGCTTTTCAGCTCAGCTACTACTTTATATGGAGTGGAAACACTCGGAAGGACCCACAAATATTTCAAATCCCCCTACGCAAGCACTTAATGTCCTGATTCTTCCCTACACACTAACACAGCCCGCATTACTGGTGTTATAAAGTTATTGCTCCGCTCACCACATTCTTCCATCACTTCAAAGGTTTTACTCTTCACAGCTGTCCCAGACGCCAGATTATCCCTGGTCTGAATCAGATCCTCATCTTTCACCTCCGGCCTCTTTATCTTGTCCTCCTCTCCTTCCTGTAGCTACAAAGAAGAAATCATTACAGTTCTTTTGCTGAAGTCTGCTTTAGTGCTAATAAGTTCCTTGTACATACCTGAGACATGTTCCTTCAACTGATGGTAAAGTTCAGACTTTCTTCTGCAGTTATGCAGCTTTGGTCGAGTCCTGCCTATTTAGTTAAAGTTTCCTTCCTTCCTTTGCTCAAATGACCCTCTTTATACACATATCCACACAAACCCTAGTGAGTTATAATTGTGTGTGCCAAGGCATGAGTCAGCGAGTCACTCCTCCCCCCTCTGTTGTTTGCCTTATTTCAGTTCTCATGGTGATTTATATGACATGGTGGTTTATTTTCATAAGTGTCTTCTCTTCGCTTTTACTTCTTACAGTTGGGCAGTTATAAGCACACAGTTGTGTATGTTTGAAAGTTTGTATCTGTTAGGATTGTTTTATTTGTGTGCGAGGTGATGGCATGTTTTTAATTAGTGAGATTTGGTCTTTAGGTCAGCGGGTTCCACTGAAATGACGTTTAAAGAGTATCGTTGTAAAAAGTGTCTCTCTCTCTCTCACACACAAGTTTGAACGTTTTTAAGAACGAATCGAGAGCAGAACACTCTGGTATGGAGCATTTCTTATAGGAACCAACTGACACTTTCTCAGTATGGGTAATTATCATTAAAAAATATATACATGTAGGGTAGCATGGTGGCTCGGTGCGTAGCACGGCTTCCTCACTGCAAGAAGGTCCCGGGTTCAATCCCAGTGTGTAGCAGCCTGGGTCCTCCCCGTATCTTCGTGGGTTTACTCTCCTACAGTCCAAAGACACGCGTGTTAGCTTAATTAATGTCTTTAAAGTGGCCCTTAGTGCGTGACTGTGTGTGTGAGCCCTACGATGGATTAGCGCCCTGTTTAGGGTTGTTACTGCCCTTGCGCCAAGAGTTGCAGGGTGGGCACCGGCTGGCCCATGACCCTGTGTGGGTTAAGCAGAAGATAATGGAAGGATGTATTAAAAGTACACATTCTCTTATTACATTTATGTTTGGAGGGGGCTGAGGTATAAATATCAGATAATTCAGACAACTGTAAATACACTCACTAATCACTTTATTAGGTACACCTCCATTTGATCAGTTTCTCTATATATTAGTAACCCTATAGAAACACTACATTGCAAATGTAGCTCTACAATTACAAACTGTAGTCCATGTTTCTCTACATACTTTGTTAGTCCCTTTTACTCTGTTCTCTAATGACCAGTGCCCCCACAGGTCAGGTACTATTTAGGTGGTGGTATGTTAGTGTGTGCCGCATTGGTATGAGCAGACGAGACACAGCAGTGCTGCTGCAGTTTTAAACCACCTTAGCGTCACTGCTGAACTGAACACAATGTAGGCAATAGTGTAGATGGCATCCCATGAGCACCCTCCACTGGTCCTGTGATGGTTCTGACCATTAGAGAGCAGAATAAAGTAAACTCCAGTTTGTAATTGTAGAAAGCGAACCTCCATACAAAGTGGAACTAATAAAATGAACAGTGAGTGTAGAAACAAGGCGATCTATCTAATAAAGTGATTGTACTTTTAGGTTTAGATTAAAGGTGTACTGTAGGTAGAGGTAAGAATTGCCTAAAACTAAAGACTATAAAAACTACGAACAGAAAAATAAAACACAAACAATTATTTTGCTTGCACAATATCAGGAGACACCGTTTTATACGACCTGACAACATTTAAAAAAAAAACTGTTTAGCCCATAACCTGTGAATTAAAATAGCATAACTTTTTTTTAACAGCATAAACCAGCACAAAAGGAGCACAAAGGAACGTGACCGTTTTGGTGCGATTTGGCCTCTTACAGGGGCTGCGTGTCGTCACAGGAAATAAAAATGTATTGTTTAATCTCATTAAAAAGGAAGGAACACAAACGCAGCACAAACGAATAGCAGTGTTTGTATTCTGTTCTTGATCACACGGAGGACCAACTTCACAGAGGTAAAAATACCATCTACGATCACTGAACGATGCTGATATTGGCACAGAATATACTTCTCACTGAATTCGATTAAAAAAAAAATTTGATCATTCCAAATACTAAAGTTTGCAGTGTAAACAGTCAAGATTCAGAAAAATGAAAATATGTGCGGATTATCTGCATAGTACCTACACAGATGCCTCGACTAAACGAGTCAATATTTGGTTGCACATCTAAACACCAGCTAAACATTTTTTTTATCTTAAAAGTTCATCTTTGTTTCTTGCTGTGTTTGGGTAGTAGTTGAGTTCTGATGAACTCAATGAGTTTCGTTTCTGTAAAAAACACCACTATGACCACAGCTAGTAAACAAACTGCTCCAATGGTGATGTGTGCCAGCCTCAGAATCCAGCCGCTATCACAGCACAGCATATGCTGAAATACAAAAAGGGAAAACAATACAGACTTGTTACCACAAGTTCAAACTTTGAATGGATGGAATAAATACAAAATGTTTTTTGTTATTAGCTTTACCTCGGAGAAGGCGGTGATGATGGCGCTCAATGCAAGAGTGATCAGCAATCCATAATGTGGGCAGAGACCTGAAAGAGGGGCGTGTTCACTGTGCCGGAAATAACGGTGGATGCAAAAAAGGCTGTGTAGGATTCTTAGAGCCATGTTACAACAATTTGCCAGGATGAACCCAACACCTCCCAAAAGATGAGTCAGCCAATAAGAAAGCATCAGAAAGGATGCGGACAGTCCCAGCATTACCAGGTTATACCTGCAATCAACAAGGCTTTTTTAGAAACACATCATAATGATAATACCGGGTGAGTCAAACGAAACAGGACACACTTTTATTTCATAAACAAAAGGTAGTCGTGTAGTTATATATCTGAATACCCCAGCAAGTAATTAGTGAGGGGGGCCATACTGAATCCAGAGCATTTTTGTTCCAACAGGAAGGTGGTCATGTAGCATAGCAAAGGAGGCTATAGAGAATAGTCTTATAAATCAGATTTGCAATGTCTCTTGTGGTTCAAAAAGTTATCAACACAGAAATGTAATAACATTTGTTATATGTCTGAGATAGAATATTAAATTGACGATTCTGATGTCCAGTGAACGCAGTTGCCACAGTCATAGCCACAGACTTCAACAACTGACACCCAAAAAGACCACCAATCACACAGCACTGTTGTATCCCTCAAAGCCAAATTCAGAGAAACCGGGACCGTGGATGCCAAGCCACATAATGGTCATTTAAAAACGGCCACTGACAAAGAAACCTCAACCATGGTTTTGGCAGCCATTGTGAAAATTCCACGATGCAGCACACAATGTGTCCTGTGACTTTTGACTCACCCTGTAGATAAATAGCCACAAACATGTCAGTTGACATGCAATAAGTAATTCATATGTAAGTGCACTAACTTGTCCACTTCCTCCTTACTCATGGCAGCAAAAGCAAAACACTCTGTGACACCATTGATGGCTAAAAGTAGTACATAGAAACTGTAGCACCGTAAAAGAGATGGGCCTGAAACACACAATACAGTTACACAATGTAACATCAGAACTAATAATGCTTATGCCAATGTATTTTCTTGGCACCCAAACAAACTAGCAAAACAAGCACAGTGTTTTGGTTTTTTTAAATACAGTCGATTCCGGTTAATGGGACCACATCGGGACGCGATCGTTTTGGTCCTAATAACCAGCTGATTAATCAAACATGCCCTATGTTACAAGACAGGACGTGCTATGTAACATATTAAATGTTTATTAAACCTTTATTGTGCGATTT
>JAVSBV010123181.1:0-18780 GCA_033117975.1 Parotocinclus spilosoma | reverse complement strand
GGTTTAATAAACATTTAATATGTTACATAGCACGTCCTGTCTTGTAACATAGGGCATGTTCGTTTAATTGGACCAGCTGGTTATTAGGACCAAAACGATCGTGTCTCGATGTGGTCCCATTAACCCGGAATCGACTGTACATGCAATTCAAGCTTGATGATTAGATGTTCTGGCCATTTTAGAGTTTTTCGAATGTGGGGGAAACCCTGGTCTGTGTAGCAAGTCTACCTATCTGACAGCAGTGCCGCCTCACTCTGTTCAACACTTCTGTTGTTACAGGCAAAAGCCTTTCTGCAGACAGCTGCTTCTTTGGCTCCTCACATGTATGAACCTCATTTTAACTTCGCTGTGCTATCAGATAAGGTATGATCTCCTGCACTCCTATTATTTTTAATTCTATTGCAAGACTTTCACTCCGAAATGTTTAACCCGTTTATAATTTGGGGCAAGCACACAGATTCAATCAGTTTAAGGATGGACAAAAAACGGGGAAATTATTTTAGCATCTTGATTCAGCAGAGCATCCAGCGAGATTCCAACATAATACAACATGTACTAAATGTTATTGAAGATCATAACACTGCTCATTGCTGCCTTATATACAATGTTTTCAGTAGTTCCCAAATATATTTAGCAAAATTATTCAATGTATGTATTAGGACTACAGTTTACAAATGTTTTGCTTCTGTTTTAAAGGTGGGTGATCTTCAGGGTAGTTACATGGCTGCTCAGATGTCCGAGGATGCTTTTCCTGAACACGTGGACACACAGCAGATCCTAAAGAACCTCAGGCAGCACTTTGCTGTACTTTGAGTTTTCATCTCAGCAGTATCACATCTAGCATATAAAATAACTATAAAATTACTAGTGCTCTATTGCTACCAAATGGTCAAAATATTTAACGGCAGTTAATCAAATGTAAGGGAGTTTCCAAAGTTGTTTATAGTTCTGTTCCTTTAAGGCTAATGGTGCTGTACATTCACTGGCCACTTTATTAGGTACACTTTACTAGTACCAGATTGAACCCCCTTTTGTGTTCAAAACTGACCATAATTCTTAATGGTGTAGATTAAACAAGATGTCCAAATGAACACAATAGATCACACAGTTGCTGCATATTTGTTGGCTGCACATATATAATGTGAATGTCTCAGTCCATAACATCCAAATGGTGTTCTATTGGAATGAGATCTGGTGACTGTGGCGGTCATTTGATTACAGTGAAATCATCATCATGTTCAAGAAACCAGTTTGAGATGATTTGATGTTTGTGACGGGACACATTTGTCTACTGTACGTCCCCAACAGAAGATGGTACACTGTGGTCATAAAGGGATGGACATTACTGAGGTAGGCTGTGGCGTTTAAACCATACCTAATAGGTATTGAGGGTCCAAAGTTTACCATAGAAAGTATCTCCACACCATTAATACAAAGTGCTTAATACAAGGTAATATGAATGCATGCTTTCATGTTGTTTATTCCAAATTCTGTCCCTACCATCAGAATGTCACAGCAGAACCTAAGACTTAACAGACCAGGCAACATTTTTCCAGCTACTACTGTTCAATTTTGAAGAGCCCATGTGAATTGTGGCTTTAGTTGCCCGTTATTGGCTGACAAAAGCAGTGTTCTGTTTATCCCATCTGCTTCAAGGTTTTATGTGTTGCACATTCAGTAATGCTCTTATGCGGTTGTAATGAGTGGAACCAGTCTGGCCATTCTCCCAGTAGATCAGCGGATTCTAAAATATCTGTCTTAGCTCCAACAAGTCACTGAAAATACTTTTTTTCCCCATTCTGATGCTTGGTTTGAGCTTCAGCAGGTTGATTTGAACATGTGTACATGCCTAAATGAATTGAGTTGCTGTCTTGTGATGGGCTGTCTAGATATTTGTGGTTGAACAGGTGTTCCTAATAAAGTGGCCTGTGTTTATATGGTTTGTATAATGCAGGGGTAGGGCACACAACTACTGAATGTGTAGGTCATCATGGTTGAATAGCAAAAATGCGATTTATAGCATTAGAAAATTATCATTATAAAGCACTGTAAATATTCTGTTTACCTGTAACAACCAAATGTACAATTATTTATTTTTAGTAGTAGTAATGAAAATGATTAATATTCTTTTAAATAGCCGTTTTAATAGAGTATAATATGAGCACAATCGCAGTGATTCTTGGTCAATGTGACATGCAGACTTAATTAATCAACTAAAACCACTTGCTTTGTGTTTGAATAGATGGCTACATTAATAAATGGTTTTGTATTTAATTACACTAATTTTAACTCATGAGTATTTTGTTTAAGGAAAACTTGGATTCCTGGCAAGGTTCTGTTATTTCTAATTATTCACTGCTCACAATAATTAGGAGATATTTAATTATGGCATATTTCATTTTGAAATATCCCCAATTTTTTGTGAGCATTATATATATTTACACAGCCCTCTAAGTTATAATGCAGATTATTAAAAAAGCAGCAAATCATATCATCTAAGGTAAGATTACATGATTTTTGTCACAGTAACCAAGCAAACCACTTAAATATATACCATTCTTACTGTGAAACATGGTGGGGGCAATAGTTTTTTTTCAGATAGCAATTTGGCAGTTGGTCAGGGATAAAGGTGAATGTTGGCAAGTTGACCCCAATTTTTGAGGCCCTTCTCTTTTACCTTTCAGTGCAAAAAACAAAGCTGTTTCTTAAGGATGTGAAGGTGAAGGTCCTTGAGTGGCCAAGCCAGAGCCCTCACCTAAATCCAACAGAAAATCTGAAAATCTCCCTCTAATTTTTACTTAGCTTGAGCAATTTTGCAAAGAAGAATCGTCAGGTATTCTGTGAGGACATATTTGACTCGAACTTCATTAGCAGCAGGTAGTGGGACAAGTATGTAGGTGTGCAAAATTGGCAGATGCATTTCAAAACAAATTGTTGGTTATAATCAAATGACTCCAAAGATGTTATACAGCTATAAAATAAGTTCTGAAGTCATGTATAAATAAAACATTCCTTTTTGAATGGGTTTTAATTATTCACTCACAACCTTTTCTGCTCTCCCAGACAGGGGCGCAGGAGAACGCAAGGGGCTCAAGACAGGAACAACATTAGATAGGGTGTCAATCCACCGTAGGGCACGTACACTCACACTATTTGTAACATAATATTTTAGATGCACCAATTAATCTAACTTGCATGTCTTTGAATTGTGGGAGGAATCCAGAGTAATTCCATGTGAACACAGAGAGGACAGACCTGAGATTGAACTCAGGACCTTCTCATTGTGAGTCATCAGTCTTAATTGCAGACTGTTTAATAATATTACTACTCTCTATCAAAATGCTATGATGAATTTTTGTGGCCATTGTAACCTACTGACAGCAGTTTGCCCCTGGAAAAATGTAGCACAAAACATAACATGAACAGTAACATACCAAGGTTTTTAATTAATTAGGAGACTTTATTTGATGAGGCTTTTCAGCCACTTCATTTACTTTTTTGAGTCAGGTTTTTAAAGACACAATATTCACCTTTAGTGCCAGTAATAGATTGTACTTGTATACATGATTAAAAGTATAGTATACAAAACATTAGACCTTTGTATATACATTGTGTTTTTGTATTACTGTACAATGTAATTCACAAAAATGAAAGCAAATATAGTTCGCTGTATTGCTGTAATCTGTTTTTATGTGAGTTGTTACTCGTATGTACTCAATCAGAATGTTATATAGTATTTTATTGATTGTTGGCACCAAGTGAAAAATATAAGTACATGGTTTATTTTGGAGTTTAGGATGTTTGATCAATTTCCTTTTCACAGATCCATTTTAGTGGGTGTGAGCATGGTGCATCATTCCAGGCTTTTAATGGATTATTGGTAGGATACAAAGCTGCACAATCCTCAATGGACCATTCATCATTGGGCTCTCCATCCATCCAGTACCTGTAGAGGCATACGGTCACTTTTTATCCTTTTACCTCTATATTACAGACAATATAAACACAAGGGAAATACAGCCATTCATATTCATACCCACTTAATCTATTTCTACGTTTTGGGAGAAAGGTCTAACTGGCAGCACAAAACACAAGGCAAAAACCAAACCTAGTGCCAATCCCTTGTAGAGCACACAAAGACTCACACTGGGACACTTTAGAGAGACCTAATAAATGAATAGGAGGAAAGCAGAGCTTCTAGGGAAACAGACACGGGAAGAACATGAAGACTGCATCAGTCTGGATCAGGAATCTGCCACCCTATAATTTAATGTGCCCTGTCATTGTGTAGTTACCCTACAAAATATGGACTTTTATTACTTACCCTTGAGTCAGAGTGGTTTGGTTTACCCATTTCCAGACGCCTTCTGTGTGGTCATCCTTCAGTCCAATCCAAAATCCATTTTGATAACCGAACTGTAACTTATATCTATATGCCAATGTGTCTATGATAAACTCCTAAGCAAAGAAGAAATCAGAGCAGGTTTCATGTTGTTATTGGCTTCTGAAAGTGTTCAGCGTAAACGTGAATACTAAATGTACTGAAAACTAACTGCTGAGCTTTGCGTATTTGCCCCTACATAATTTATGCTATAATTTAATAGTTTACTATATACTCATCAGATCCTTTATTAGAAGCCTTAATGTGGTGTTTAAACTGAAAGACAAATGTATAAGCTTCACCTACCATATACTTTATATAGACAAATGTTTGTGGACACCCAGAATATTATATCCAAAACATTGGTATTGGTATAAAAGTACTCCCAAATGTCTCCATTGCTCCTTGGCATGGAAGCTGGGTTTGTGGTCATTACTTGATCAGACCAGGGGTTCTCAACACACTACAAGTTTATATAAAGTAAGCTCCCTGGACAAGATATGTGTCACCTTTCATGTTTAAGGTGGCAGTGAATTTAGGCTCCTGGCATTGCACATCTGGATCTGGTTTGAAATAGACTGATAAGAGGCAGCACAGTGCAGTGATGATGTCGAAATGCAGATGTTAATGATTGGCAAAAAGGAGTACTTGCATTTGCGGGTGCATACGGCCACAGTGTTAATGAAGTAGCTGAATTTGCAGATGTAACAAAGCATAAGGCAGGAAATCCCTGTCTACATGAAATTCTCATTAGAACTGTGGTTAAAAGATTGACAGACAGGGACCACCAGCATGTTTGATGGCTTGTGAATAAACATCACTTCACTTCCAGGTAAGAATGGCTTCTAGAAATCAATGCTAAACCTTCACAATCAATTTCTAAAAGACCAGTCTGCATGGAATTGCATAACATGAACATATAGAGCAGAGTGACCCACTAAAGGCCTTTTCTCACTTCTGCTTACAAAGTTGCCTAGTTGCAGTGGATGACATGACACATATTGTACTGTCCATGACTGGAAACTCATTATGTGGTCAGGTTGATTGATTCTGTCTGTATGTTAATGATGCTAAGCATCATGTTCATTGAAGACCTCAGGAAGCTTCAATGAGGACTGCTTGCAAAGTGTGATTCATGCTGGAGGATGTTCTGTGTTGTCCGGAGGGTGGTTTAATTAGGTGGAAATGGGCTCTTTGGTTGACGTGACAGTACGTTTGAACCACAATTCCCTATCCATGTAGATGACAATTCTTGCTTTAAGTTAAAAGATTAAATTATATCACCTGTTCCTCTTTCGAATCAATAGTAACCAAATCAGCCGCTCTTTTCTTGCAGTCTTCCCTGCCTCCATCCCAGCCCCTCTTTGAATTTGTGCCAGACACAGCAAAGAAGTAACATGTGTTGTTCATCAGCACCCAGTTGGGTAAGCATTTGCCACAGTTTTCCTCTGTGTCAATAAGACGGAAGAAAAAAATTAACTAAACACTTATATATGAAATGTAGAAGCAACTGGGTGTAATTAATGAAAGTGTGAAAGTTTGCATGTAGCTATACTTAAGACCTGTAGTACACAGCACATATGTACTACATTATCAAATGTATGTGGACACTGCTTCTAGTTACTGAACTGGTGTATTTATAGTAATAGTAGCTCTTTTAGAAGTTTTAAAAAAATAAATTTCTGTATGCTTCATAAGTAAAAGCATAAACTTTCTATGTCTGTATTTACAAAGACACACGTGCACATGCACATACACACATGCATGGAAAGGGCTCTGATTTATTTATATATATGTTTTAATTTTAACTCTGCATCAGCATCAATGGCTATTCATGACATAAGCAAAGTTATATTGATAGTAGTTAAACACGTTCACACTGGGCCAATTTAGAGCAACCAATTAACCCAATGCATATCTTTGCAATGTGGGAGATCTGTGAGGCAACCGTGTTAACCATTTGTGCCAGTGTTCTGCCTGAGGGTTCAAATCAAATAGCCTAAACACTAAGTGCATAGTGGCAATGTTAACTCATTCGTTATATTTATAAATTACAAGCTCTGCAGGAGAGCTCTTTCACTTGATATTACAAGGCAACAAACACTGCCTTGATGTTGCTAATTAAGTGCCTAATGATGGATAATGCATTCAGAAAATATTCAGACCCTTTCACTTTTTCACATTTTGTTATGTGCCAAACTAAAAAAAAACAATAAAGCTTTTTCCTCATCATTCCTTTACTCAATACCCATAATAACAAAATAAAAAAAATTACTTTTGTAAATTGTGTTTTTCGTAAATGCATTGAAATTGGAAAATTAATATATTACATTGAGTATTCAGACCCTTAACTCAGTGCTTATGTGAAGCAAATTTTGGCAGAGATTACAGCTTCCAGTCTTCTTGATAGTCTTCTCTGTAGATCCTCTCAAGCTCTGTCATGTTGGATGGTGATTGTCAGTGAACAGCCCTTTTAAGGTCTCTCCAGAGATGTCCAACTGGGTTCAAGTCAGGGCTCTAAGCCACTCCAGTGTTGCCTTGGCTGTGTGTTTAGGGTGATTGGCCAGTCTGAGGTCCTGAACGCACTGTTTTCATTAAGCATATCTCTGTACTTTGCTCCATTTAGCATCTTCTCAACCCTGGTCATTCTTCCTGGCCCAAGCACTAAAAAACTTCTTCATAGCATAATGCTGCAACCATCATTCTTCACTGTAGGGTATTGTAGGTATTGAGCAGGTGATGAGCAGTGGCTGGTTCCAGACATGATGCTTAGATTGAGAAGTTACATCTTGGTTTGAACAGACCAGATAATCTCATTTCTGACAGTTTGAGAGACCTTTACTGGTCTTTGCTGGCCACTCCAGGTGGAGTTTGCAGCACTATTTGCTGAAAAAAATACTTGAACCATAGATGGCACATTTATACGCAAATATTTAATAAATACACATTTTAAGGCACAACTCGTAACCACTATTGTATTCACTTCATTAATTTATTTAACTAATTGTTTAATTTATTTTTATCATCGTGTCATCAACTCTATTCGAGATAATGTACAGATACAGCTAGGCTGATAACTGTAACACCTGCAGCACCTGACCTCGCACTCCCTTTCCAATACCTACTGGAATGTGTTCTCAGAGTAAAAGCTGTTGTAGATGCAAAGGAGGGACAAATCTCATACTATTGTTCATATTTTGGGATGGATGTATTATGTGTATGCCATCTTTTGGCTGTATAGTGTATTGATCTTAAAATACTCACCTAGATTAGTGAGTTGAGTCATTAGTTCATTGTTGTCCTCTTGTAACTTGCGATTTTGCCGCTGTAGATTGCTCTTGAGTTGTGTCTGAGTGCTCAGTTCAGACTCTAAGGATGTGATCTGTTTCATGTCTTCAATGTGCTTGTTTTGAAGTGTGTTTTTAGACTCAGTCAAGCTTTTGTATTCTGACTGGAGCTGTTTGAGTTGAGCGCTGATTCTTGATGTGTTGACAGACAAGAGATCATGTTTGTCACTCACCCAGTTAACTGTGGGGAAAAAAAAGTTGCTGCTGACCTTGTATCTTATTCATCGTATGGAGTGCTTTTTGTGATGGTCTTTAAAACATAGTTATATACTCACTGTGCACACCCAGTCCTATTACAATAAAGAGAAAGACAGCACACAGGACACCCAGAACAATAGCAGACAGCCGATAAGGCCTAGAGCTTGAGCCACCTCTGACAGTGAACCTGGGCACTGGGTAACAAAGTGAGTAAATAAAATCACCATTTACACTTTACAAAATATAAGGGTGACATTACAGTTTTACTAAACAGAGAAGAAAAAAATCTGTACTTAATTTCAAAGTTTTTTTTCCTCATAAGTACAGTACCTGGATATTTGTATTGCATGTGACTAAAAGAGCTTGACTTTATTTAGAGAAAAATTATATTGGACATATGTAAGTAATACTTTAGACTTTATACTGGCACATGGCATTAAAATAGGATGAGTTCTGGATCTCATTAAATAAAGCAGTGACTATTTGCAGGCTTCCTTGTATGTTATCTTTGCTTTTTTTTTTAACCTATTTTCCATTGCCTTTAAAAAGCTGCTGGAACAAAGCAGGTAAATTGTGAATGTAATTTTCACAGGGATAAAGGAAGAAAAACAGGAACATACCAACTTGCCAGCTGTAAATAAAACGACAGAGTATCTCCTCAGATTAACCTTTTTTGGCTGTTCCTCTGAGGGTTACACCTAATGCCCTTCCTTAGGTAGCCCTTCGCAATACCTGTGAGGGCTGGCTGTTTCTGTAAATGCATCATTTATTCTACAAGTCCCATCTGGGATTGAACCAATCCAAACCCTCTGAAACTGCCATTTCCAGCAGCGCTACTTACTCAGCAGCTTTTGTAAAAGTGGAAATTACCCAAGGAAAAAATCTGTTAAACTCTAAATAGATTAAGTGTTTAAACACTAAAGTGGACATTACAGTTTTAACTAGTTGCATTAACCATACATACAACTATGTGCTATCACCTTGTCTGCAGTGTCCATTACTCTATGAGAAAAAACTGTAAAAGCATTATCTGCAATAATATTTTGGAAAAATGCTGGGGCATTATGGGAAATGGTGCCTGTATTGAATTTGCATAGTTCTGCTCAGCAATCCAGGGTGAAAATTAATTTTGTACCTCTGCCATTTTAGAGGGGAAAAGCAAGGTTTTACTAGGGCATGTGTGCCCCTGATTCCAAGTATATTTCTATAATTTAGATAAGATTCAGTGAACATACCTAAAATTAGATAATCACTTAAATTAGTCCCAGTCTTTCCATTACTTTATTATTTAATCAATAAAACAGGTGATAAAACTTACTTTAATGATTTATTAAAATGTTTGAAATGAGATGTAATGTAAGAGAAAGCCTTTGTTAGACATTTTCTGAGGTAACTATCATGTTACACACTTTATCAGTAATAGATCATGTAGTTTCATAATTGTGTAGTTTCAGTAATAGTACAAATTTCTACATACTGAACAAGTACTGAGATATAAAATGTTATAGCATTTTTTCAGCTTATATAAGTTATTATAGCTATGCATCTTAATAGCTATAGTACTGTATACTTTAACTATGTATAATTCACTACATATGGACCTAAATAGTATTATTTGCTATATATTACCTAAACAAACTGTACACATTTTATTACAGAAACAATACTGCAAAAGCAACTAAAGGTTGGTCAGTGCACGTGCTGTATAATCCAAGTTACACAGAGCTCAAAGAAATTAAGCAAGTCTACATTTTAAAGTTTTACTTACTCTTTGAATATATAGGATTTGCATCTGTGGAAAAATCATCATAAACCTCTAGTTCATTGTATGTCCCTTTCATATTGTTGTCTGTGCTCACCATAATTATTGTATTTTCCTCTAACTCTATAACTCTAGAAATGCATCAGTGCTCTTTACCCTCTGCTGGGAAACCTTCTGAATGTGCAAATAGTGTCACTGAACTCTGTGGTTGTCGATTGTGGGTGGACTTTTGCAGTTTTGATTCCCATAAAAATAATGAAAAAAAGGCAAGCTGTTAATGCAACCAAAATTCTCATTTAATGTTATTTATAAAGATGGATTATGGGATACTGTGGCCATTCCACCATTGCTCACTACAAACTAATCACCAAACTGTGCTGGATTGTGAGCTGCTAGAACGGTGCTGTTTAGCTCTGCTATACAAAAACATCATCTTTATCAGGGATTCTCTGAAAACAGGATTTTGACACTTCTGTTTGAGCAGAAGGAATCTGTGGCATAACAATTAACTTCTGTTCTTGGAGCATGTGATAATACTAGATTCTGTTTTATTGCAATTAAACATTTTTATTCCAGGGAATTGTGAAGGACGCATGACGGAATATCCCCACTAACTTTTTTCAGCCACATGGTAGTTTTTCCAGGATAAGGTTCATAGTTTCATGCGTTCCGAGCTTAGAAATGGTGTACTGAATTGAATCGCTCAGATCTGTTTGTCATATAAAATCAGAAATGCAGAAGTTGCACAACTTTACAGTCAGAGAGTTTAGGGAAGCTGCATCAGATTTGCCAGGCCATCAGTATAAGCTACTTACCGAATGGGCACTTAGGAGAAATTGCATTCTCGTGCCTGTTTTGATTTAATATAGATCCATACAGATGGATGTATTCATTAACCCCCTCAGGGGGACTCTTTACCTAACCTGATCCACTCTAGAGCCTGCACTACAGCCCATATTATGCTGTTAGTAGGCAGCATGTTGTAGACATGAACAGACATGAACTTGATGGTATGCCAGTCCATCACAAGGCTGGTTAGCTAGCTTGTCCTCTCTCAGACCCAAATAACGTGTAATGTAAATGTCAGTGATGGTGGGAAGAGAGACACCAATGATCTTCTAAGCTGCACTCACTATCTACTTCAGTGACTTTCCAATCTTTCCGGACTCTCATGATCCATGATGGTGCAGTTCCCAAACCAGGCAGTGATGCAGCTGCTCATGATGCTTTTGATGGTTGCTCTGTAGAATATGGTGAGGATGGGAGGAGGGAGATATGCCTTTCTCAGCTTTCACGGGAAGTAGAGATGCTGTTGGGTTTTCTTGGTTATGGCGCAGGTGAGATCCTTCACCAGGTGAACGCCAAGAAACTTTGTGCTCTTGACGATCAGCGGAACCATCAAGGTGTAGTGGAGAGTGATCGTGCCGTGTTCTTCTGAAATCAACAACCATCTTTTTGGTCTACGTTCAGAGACAGGATGTTGGTTCCACACCAGTCCGTTAACCGTTGACCTTCTGTCTGCTGGTCTGCACATTCCCTGAGCACTCTACCAGGAATGTTGTCTGGTCCTGCAGTTTTCCATGGGTTAACTCTGCGTGGAGTTTTTCTCACGCTGTGCCTGTTGCTGTAAGGCACAACACCTGGTCATTGGGTGGCCTTCCTTCCATTATTCTATTATGAAGCTACAAGGTCAAATGTTTATGCTTTTACGAGCTAGTCTGCTGCTTGTTTAGCCACAGTCCTTGCATGGACATAATGTTGGACCAGCACAAGGTTCGAAACATATCCATACCATATGCCAGAGATATCTGTTTATTTGCACTGTACTGAACACTGACATTAGTAAACTATACTAGCATTAAGGAACTTCCCCATACAGCACTAAAACTGTACTGCGCACAAAAATTTGGGAATACTTCAAAATGAAATATTCCATAATGAAACATCCCTTAATTTTTGTAAGCAGTGTATTAACAGACCGTAGCTATAACACGGTAACTGCAACAGGTAAATGTTTTACAACATATATGAAGTGAACGTTTTTGTTATGTTTGGGCAAGACAACCTGTAAAAAACAGGACAGCCATTTAATTGGGTATTCACAAAATAATCTGAACGTAAGTGAATACAAAAAAACTAGAACAAACCATTTAATAATGCTTTAAACTCGGAAGATTGGACAGCTCGAAACCCTGAATCACACGATTGCTATGGTGTCCTTGAAGGTAGCACGCCTCTGACGTCACCAGTAAGGTCCGTTGAAACGTTTGGCGGATATTTTTGAAAACAGCAAGGAGAAGGTGGAAACGTTTAAGGTATTTAATTCACTGTGTTACAAATTTGTGTAAAGAACATGATTGTGTTGTTTGATTTTAGGAGTTAGAAATTGTGTATGTTTTCGCATTTGGAGTATTTTGTTGCGTTTAATAATGAGTTATTGTTAGCGCTGTCGTTTCTGTGCGGTAGCTGTTCGTTGAGCTAATTTGCGTTTTTGTATTTCTTAAGTTTTCGGCTTAAGGTTTTGAAATTCGGGAAGCAGATTATTTAGGGCTTGTTTCTAAAATACAAGAACACTGGTTTTAGACTTGAAATACAAAATAAGTCAAACAGTGCATTGTACAGTATGGGTACTGTGTTATATAGCTACATGACATAGAGGACAGGGTGTTTTATGCTACAGTTTTAGCTTTCCTGAGCTGGTATTTTCCCGAGGTTTGTATTTAATTTAACTAGTTTAGCTGAGGCTCCTCTTTTTGGAGAATAATTAAGGACGGGCACACTATAGGGTGGTCTTTTTGTTATGTTGACCTGGTTTAAATGGTACAAGTTTATTTATTTGGCTTCTTTAACGTCGCTATTAGCATCAGTGGCCATGTAAGCGACACACACAAGGGTATATCCATACACAAGTTAATCTCAACTCCAGTCACATATACATATACATACATACATATACACACACACACACACACACACACACACACACACACACACACAAGTCAAGGCCAATTTAGAGTAATCAATTAACCTAACACGCATGTCTTTGGACTGTAGGAGGAAACCGGAGTACCCGGCGTAAACCCACACAGACACGGGGAGGACCCAGGTCTCTCCACCCTGGGATTAAACCTGGGACCTTCTTATTGTGAGGCAGCGGTGCTACCCACCGAGCCACCATACTGCCCGTACAAGTTTAAAGTAATTCAGAATACTGTTATTTTTTAAAATCTCACTCTCCTGAGCTAGTCAGTGTAGATGCGTTCAGAAAGAGGGCGGCACAGTGGCTCCGTGTTCAGTACTGCTGCCTCAGCAAGTAGGTCATGGGCTCAATCCCAGGGTGGAGTGGTCTGGGTTCTTTCTGTATGGAGTCTGCATGTCCTCCCTGTGTCTCTGTGGGTTTACTCTTTATTCTGGCTTTGGTTCCTCCCACAGTCCAAAGACATGCATGTTAGATTAATTGGTCACACTAAACTGGCAATGACTTGACTCACACAGCGCAGTGGATTTCATGGTTGTACTTACTATGTGTACTTACTTGTTTTTTGGACTTGTTTTGAGTTCGCTGACACACAGCCCTCTCATATACCTTATAATAAATGTACTGGATATATAAGAAAATTTATATAGAGGCGGGCACAAAATTACTGCAATATTACTTATATATAGAGTATGTGCAATTTTAGCTTAATCATTAGCTTAACCAAATGTATGTCTTTTGACTGTGGGAAGAAAGCCGAGCACCTGGAGTAAACCCACGAATCATGCAAACTCCATACAGGCCGTATGTACTGTGAGTATGCAGTATGCAGTATGAACTGCTATTCACTAGAGTTCAAATCCTGGCTTTGCTAATCTGCCACTGTTGGGTCTTTGAGCAAAGCCTTTAACTCTAATTTGCTTGAATTGTTTATTGTAAGACTGCTATCTATTGAAAGCAATTGTAAAAGTGATTTATGGCTGATGGAACTGTCCTACCAATTGGAATCATGGTTTTAAGATGATAAATATGTTACTATGGTGGCCTAGTGGTTAAGATACTAGACTATGAACCAGAAGGTCCAGGGTTCAAATCCCATCTCTGCCACAGTTGGACCACTGAGCAAGGCCCTATACCCACAATTGCTTGGATTGTAAGACTGTATTAATTGTAAATCGCTCTGGATAAGTGTGTCTGCTATATGACATAAATGTAAATGTAAATCTCAAATGAAATATAAAGAGCTAGTTCCAGTTATGTACAGTTCATATCAACATTGCAAACTTAGTTTACACATTCCTATTAGGTCTCTGCCATTACATTTAATGTTGTGTTATGATTTACTAACTAAACAATCACTTGATGTCTTGCACTCTTTTGAAAGTGAACATGAGCCGACGGCCAAGCAGTAGATGTCTGGAGATGCCAATGCGCGTCAATGACAATAGAATCAGTATGGTGAATGCAACACCACAACAGAGGTAAACATGTTCATCTGTATGCGCTGTTAACAATAATGTGATGCGTATTGTTTCTTGTCATGCTATCTTTAATGTCAACCGTGTCCGGTGTAATATTTTTCGATTATGTAACTAATTTCAATCTCCGTCATCAGCAAAGACAATGTCTTTGGCAAGCTGAACATCCCAAAGCCTCTATCTAGCACATCAGAACGGAGGACCAGCTTTTTTGGAAAGTGAGTCTGACAATAAATATTGCAGTAACTCTTTTTGGAATTCCTATTGAATTCGGAACTTGTCATTTTTGTGGAATGATGTGTCACTAGCTACATTGAGTATTTCAGTAGAAACAAAGTAACATCTTTTTTTTAGTATTGTTGCTTATCCCTTTACTTTCAGTCTTGGTCATAGTCTTTCACTCTGATTTATCTGCAGAGCTGCTGGGGGACAGAGAAGCAGTATGTTTGGGACCTATGGAGGCCCTGAAAAGATGAAAGACCCCAGACCCCTTCATGACAAAGCCTTTGTCCAGCAGTGTATCAAGCAACTTTGTGAGGTGAGCACAATTTTGAATGAAATGAACCTCTTTGAATGAAAATTGAATTTTAACCAGTCTTAGTACCTCGTGACTTCTACAGTCCCAATGAACACAGGTCACTGCGGTCTTAGTGAAATGTCTGTGATGTGCTGTTATCCAAATACCTCAAGGATCTAGCACCAGAGCACCCTCATCCTGTCTAAAAAAATTTTCCGAATGATTGGTTTTGAGTGCCCGTCTCTTTAAATTATTGGAAGCCATTGGGCCACCCCTTCTCAAATATATTTCTCAGGTTATAGGTGAAATTACTAAGTATTGGTCTTATGATGTAAGGAGAAATAAGGAGCAGCTTTATAAATGTTTACTGGACTCAACAGCCACAGAAAATGACTGGGCATTCTTATTTCATGGTTGGCATTCCAAATACTCAAAAGTATGTACGGTACACAAGCTCTGAAAAAGAAAAGAGATATACATATGTCCTCCTTAAGATACTGGACCAGAATCTGTTATGTTCAAATCTTAGCACTGCCAAGCTGCCACTGTTGCTTCCTAGAGCATCAAAACTCTTTAAACCATGTTTGATTCAAGTAATTGTAAATTGTTCTGGTTTAGGGCATCCAATAAATGTGATATAAGTAAAGTAGCCTGATCATAGTCCTGTTCTGCCCTGTAAATGTATTACTCTTTTTCTGTATTCCTTGTAGTTTCTTGGAGATAATGGATTTCCTGGTACTATCACAGTTAAATCTCTCCAGTCACCATCCACTAAGGAGTTCCTGAAGATTTTTGAGTTTATCTACAGCTTATTGGACCCCACATTTCAATTACCGACTGCCAAGGTTGAAGAGGAGATCCCTAGGATGTTGAGAGATTTAGGGTAAAAAAAGATTGTGGTTTCAGAATGTTACACAACACTGTATACACTGCTCACTGCTTTTGAAATATGCCGTAATTTTGTGTGGGGGGAATTGTATTTCATTAATAACTTTAACTATGTGCAGCTGTTATATGCTGATTATGTATGAATTTATATGTTGTTTCAGATACCCATTTCCATTATCCAAAAGCTCCATGTACTCAATTGGGGCCCCACACACCTGGCCTCAGGCTCTGGGAGCACTCATCTGGCTTATTGACACAGTTCGGGTGAGTTCCGTCTGTGGATGCACCAGTTGAATGAAATCAATTTTGATGTACAGAAGTAATGCGTCAAATATATTGGATATATTTACATGTTATTGACTGTTTAATGCTCTTAAATGCAACAAAACCTGGATAATAAATGTTGGCCATCACATGGTTTACAGTTTGGGCATCACATGCAGGCTTAGCTGAGGGAATGGGAAGCCAAGCACAAACTTGAGAATTTAGAAAAAGCTCAGCTCAGGAACAAAGACTTGAACTATGTGCACAAATAAACTGGATTCAAATCACTTTCCATTTTAGCCTAACATTAACCCTCAAAGTTTTTTAATCCAACCAAAGAACAGGGATTTAAATAGCAAAGGATATGGTCAGCTGTGTTATATACTGCTCACAAAAATAAGTGGAGATTTAATTGTGGGGTACTTCACTTTTAAGTATCCCCTATTTTTTGTGAGCTATATATTTAAGATTAATAAATATATGGATGGAGGTGCAGGGCCAATGAGAGTCTAAGAAAGTTAAAAGTGAGAAAGTCTTACACTTTTTATCTAAATAACAAAATGATTTTATTGGTACTAAAAAGAAGAAGGTGATTAAAAATCATATTTTCTTTTTGCTCAGTTGTCAGTGTAAAGGTATCTGTTCTTTTTGGTTTGGGTTTTGCTTCATCTGATTGTGTTCATCTGAGTGTTTTTTGAGGGTCTATATAGAGCTCACCGTCTGCCTCAAATTCAGATCTGACTCTGAATTTGACATCAATATTCAGTTTCACCGTGTAATGACATTACCTGAAATTGTTGTGGCAGATATTAAACAGTATGAGAGGCCAGGATCTGCTGTTTGGGGACTTTTCAGATGACATTGCTGAGCTGGAGGAAGGGGTAGAGTACAATAAGGTAAAGAATATAATTTTCCAAATACTTTTAACTTTCCCATTTTTGGAGGGTGAAATTAAGTCACAAGTATTAAAAAGAATGTGAAGGGCGTTTAAATGAAGACAAATTGATCGAATCAATGAGTGCATAACTTGATAACTAAAAAAACTACAATATATTTTTTTGTGAGTTTACACGCACTTGAGTATTCATATTTTGGGGAAGCTTGGCCTGATTACTGTATACCTAACATCAGCCAATAATCTCACAGAAGCATTTCAATTTTCCCAAAAAGTGTTCTGCATGTGCTGAATTTAATTTCAATTTTGCCAGGTCCTGTGGGAGAAATAAGCAACCAGGTCTATTGAAACAAGCCAAAAAAGCAAAATGTCTTTTGAGTGTGAGGACCTAGCAACTAAGCCTGTTTTTGCAGCTCATGTTGCATCATAGCATGTGAATACTTGCTCTGAGGAATTTGATTAGATTCAAATTAGACCTTTTTTAATTTAGATTTTATATCGATGCCCTATGTTAAGTTTCATATCTGATGTGATCTTCTCCAGCTCTTCTTAGATTACTGTGGGAAGATCTACAATAAGTTTATGCAAGGAGCAGACATATTTGAAGATGATGATGCTGAGTATCTCAACCATCTGAGTAAGTCTGACTTATTAAGTACCAGCTCAGTTGAAAACAAAGTTGTGGTGATGCTGATTTCTCATGGTGATAAAATCATGTAGTATATAAATGATCCCGTCAAATCCAGGTATCTCATTTTACACTATAATATATGATTTTGAATCCCCTTCTCCGCTATCCAAACCACTAGCCTGCTATAAGGAATGTTATGCGCTAAATAAAAACTGGAAAATCAAGTTCTGCACAGTGAACAGTGTAATGCACAACCCCAAATCCAATTTAGGAAGTTGAGATGTTGTGTAAAACACAAATGAAAGCAGAATACAATGATTTGGAAATCCTTTTCAATCCACATTTAACTAAATACAATACAAATATTTAATATTTAATGTTCAAACTGATAAACTTCATTGTTTTTACGCAAATATTTACTCATTTGGAATTTGATGCCTGCAACATGTTCCAAAAGAGTTGGGACGGCAAAACAAGACTCAAAAAACACCTGCTTGGAATGTTTGGAAAGGCTCAGTCGGTCACAAGAAAGGATGGGGCGAGGTTCACTACACAAGCAAATTGTCCAACATATTAAGAACAACGTTTGTAATTGTGCAAGGAATTTAGGGATTTTTATAATATCATAAATTCGAAATTCATATCATTCAAAGATTTTGAGAATCTGGAGAAATCTCTGCAAGAAAGCGGCTAGTCCGAAGACCAACATTTCAAAAGCCAGCATCTCTGATGGCATGGGTAACTTGCACATCTGTGAATTCACCATTAATGCTAAAAGGTACATGCAGGTGTTTGAGCAACAGATGTTGCCATCCAAGCAACATATTTTATAGGGACCTCCCTGTTTATTTCAGCATGCCAAGCCACATTCTGCATGTATTATAACAGCTTGGCTTCGTAGGAAAAGAGTGCAGGTACTAGATGTGTGGTGCATTACGAATTGCAAAACAAGTGTACATCAAGTTGTACATTAAGTAAAAATGGGAAATAATTCCACTTACAAAGCTTCAATAATTAGTGTCCCAAATGTTTGAGTGTTGTTAAAAGCAAAGGTGATAAATCTACCCCTGTCCCAACTTCTTTGGAACATGTTGCAGGCATCAAATTTAAAATGAGTTAATATTTGCAAAAAAACAATCAGATTAAATATCTTGTCTTTGTAGTGTATTCAATTGAATATTATATTATTATATATATTATTATATTACCGGTATATATTATTATAGTTTAAAAGGATTTGCAAATCATCGTATTGTGTTTTTATTTATGTTTTACTTAATGTCCCAACTTCTTGCAATTGGGGCTGTAAATGTTGCAAAAATAGTTGCTGTTTTAAAGGCATATTGCTTCTATGTTCACCTTTTAGTTTAGTGTGTGTGTGTGTGTGTGTGTGTGTGTGTGTGTGTGTGTGTGTGTGTGTGTGTGTGTGTGTGTGTGTGTGT
>JAVSBV010123166.1:0-18783 GCA_033117975.1 Parotocinclus spilosoma | reverse complement strand
GGGACCCAACTGTGGCAGAGGTGGGATTTGAACCCTTCTGGTCCATAGTCCAGTACCTTAACCACTAGGCTACCACAGTCCCATCATAATTGTGTGCTATGGCAAGATAAGGTTTACAGCACATAAGCACTTTTAAAAGCTTTTAAACCAGTCAACTTTGTGTATGAGCAACATAATACTGCCTTTACATGATCTTTCAACACAGAGATTATAGATAAAGCAACATGTGACTAGAGGCAAAACAACATGATTGAAAATATCACTAACAAAATCTTAAACACTAAATGATTTACCAACAGATTTCCAATCATCTGCAGCCCATCTGTTGCCATTAGGATTTGTCAGGCCCACAATTTACTACATAATACCAAATTACAGTTCTACTGATTATGTATGATGTGTGCCTTGTTAGTCTAATGAAACCCACACTTAAGAATAATATCAAGTCATATAAGTCAAAAGGGAATTTTTTTTTTTTTTATACTGAGCACAATTCAGATCACAGTGAAAGGAAACAGTGTTTACATGCCCAGTAATGAGGTTGTTTGTACTCACAATGACACTTGTAGAGTTTATCTAAACAAAACTTTGTAGATACCCAAAACTGAATTCAAAACCAATCTCACCATGGATTATGTCCCTCATTTGCTACTATAACATTTACATTTACAGCATTTAGCAGACGCTCTTATCCAGAGCGACTTGTAACTGATACATTCTTACAATTCAAGCAATTGTGGGTTAAGGGCCTTGCTTAAGCACCCAACTGTGGCAGCTTTGCAGAGTTGGTATTTGAACCCTGGACCATCAGGTTCAGAGTCCAGTACCTTAACCGCTATTGTACCGCAGTAATACAACTTCCCAAAAGCTTTTCACTAGTTTTTGGAACATATCGGGTGCAATTGGTTCTGTGCAAAGCATGTGGGCCTATCTATAGCAGGCAAAATATTCACAAAAAAAAGTGTTTGTGTTATGTTACATGCATGCTGACCCATTTTGGTTTTGGAATTTGCTGGTTGCAGTTAACAGAAATATTTTGCAGCCTTGCTATGCTATGAGTTCATTTTATTAAGTACTGGCCATTTCATTTAAAATATTCACTTGCTTTTATGGCTGAAATAAGCTGGGTGATCACAAAGGGAAAAAAAGCAGACTACATTTATTAGATGAAATAACACAGCACTAAAAACGCTGACATTTAGAGTTGGGTTCCAAAATGTGCTGGAAAGCTTTCGTAACCAATATATTACCCACATACTCTGCCAGCAAAACAAAAAATGTAAAAGGTTTATTTATGTATGTATCCTTTGTCAGTACCTCTGTTTCATGCCCTTGTATTGCAGACTGCATTTTATTTTGATTCCTACGTATATTTGATTTCGGTAGCGTCTCACAGGCTGCTGAGTCACGCCCCTTCTTAGCTCTGTGCTTGCCACCTACCAACAACTGTGCCTCATAGTTCTCTGCATTGCTTATACCTGGCTTTTTCTTTCATGCCCTGCCAGATGGTCATATTTTCCTCATGAGAGTCTAGTTTTTTGGCTCTGGTTCCTGCTGCTGTGAGTTTGTGCAGTTTTTACTTTGTGAGATTTTTTTTCATTCTTGTGCTGAGGCATTCTTTGTTTTTTTCAGCATGTTTGGGCATTGTGCTTTGCTGGTTTGTCATCTTCTGCTTTTCTGGAATTGAGTATTGGCTATTTAAATATGCTCTACAGTTTGGGGATGGTGCCTACCATTGAATTGCTTACAGTTTTTTCAATCGTTTTCACACTTGTCTCAATACCATATCCCGTTCTTCAAAACTCTCTTTTTGAATACTACTTTTGTAACATCCACCTTTACATCTATCCTTTGGATAAAAATGCACTTCAACCACCAAAATACTTCATATTTGATCCAAAACTGACTCAAGCTGCCAGAAATATAGCATATACTTTATCACGCAAGACTGCTTCAAAACTTATCGTGTTTCTTTTTCCTCTATTTTTGCATCCACAAACATTTCAAGCCAGCTAAAGAACCCTTTAAATCTTTTGCTTTATCTTTCATGACAGAGAGCTATTGTGAGACTGACGCCTACTGTGCTTCAGCTTTAAATGGCATACAAGCCACAGGTCTCGAGTCTTAAAAGTATGAGCAAGTGAAATGAGTACTGAACAAACAAAGAGCCCCAAAACGTCTTGCCAAATTGCATTGAGAACTGAATTAGACAAGTTGCGAGGTGGTCAAGTGCTGACCTCTGTATCAATGGCAACACGCTGCAAAAAATTAATTAAATAAAAATAACTGAATAGAGTTTCTGCTCAAATCTGAATAATACGTTTTATGTATTTAAAGTGAATATTTTTATTTGTCTTTCAAAATGCAACTGATTTCCATCCACAGTGATTCAAATTTTGATGCTTAAAGTGAACTGCATTGAACAAAGTATCTAAATGTCTAATGCAAATATCTAATGCAAAATTTGTTGTAGTTGTACAAAATTTTGCTGGTGTTATTCAGAGAGGTATTCATAAATTTTGGAAGAAGTGGTGATTGGACAACCTTTTGTATCAATGCAGCACTAACAGATTCGTTCACATAGTCTATTGATATTATGAATGCGTTTTGAAAAAGTGGACAGGGTTTTTAGTGTAAAATACTGTAAATTCCTAATAGCATGAAGCCTTATTGAACTTTGTATGAAATAATAACAGGCAGGATCAGTGATGTAGTCTTTCTTTCTTTGGTCCTTTTTTGATTTAGGGGGCAGATTTAAGATCATCTTTAGATATAACAAACATTTAAAAATAAATGATTTAAAAAAGACAATAAATCCAGAAATAGGCTAGAGCATTAAGTGACCGAACATATGCAAGTACAGTATTTGGCTCTGTACATTCTCTGTAATACCTTCACAATTTCTAATAAGAATTTATCAGACTGGGATTTTTTGACCCATACATCAGCAATTCTGCTACTCCCTTTACACTATAGCCTGTAGCAAACCCTATTTTTTTGCCTATTACCCATTAACATCTTTTTAATCTATAAATCCTGTTGCAGGTATTTATAGCCCCATCATCCCCATGCAATTTGCAGGACCCTGAAGTTACCATCACCTTAAACATGCAAGGTGACTATTTTTTTATCCTTTTTTGATCGAGAGTATATATTCATGATTTTATGGTAAAATATTTAGTTAACATGTAATTGCAGGCAGTGTTGCTGGGTATACTATAGCTTATTTCTAACTGTGACCAGAGTCAATAATCTGCAAGGAAAAAACACTTAAGTTCCCTGTCCCATGGTTAATTATGATTCTAGAAGTGCTCACTTGGGTGTAGATAAACTGTAGCTGTAGGTGAGGACGAGCTTTAGGATCATTTACATTAATTACCACATTTATAGGCGATAGATTTAGATATTTATTTTGTTTGCTGGCTGCACCAGCTAAAATATGCACACAGCATTACTGTTACATAACTCGATAATTCTCTTTGTAAAAAAATGTATATATATATTAATAAGAAATAGTTTCATTTACAAGTTGACTCTTGCTCTTCCATTCAATAAATTGTGATTTAAAACTATGTATCATGAATAATAAATTTGACATGGTAAATTGATCCTATATAGCAAATGAGATTTTAAATTGGTTTTACGATTGAATGTCTAATAGTAAAGGGGTTTGGGCATCTTAAATCTCTCCTGGTATAGAAAAGTGATGCTACAAAAATTGAAGCTTCAGAACCACCCAGTTCAACCATCGTGATCTGATGGCTTAAATAAATAATTCACCAGTCAATGAGATTTCTGATGAGAAATATAGAGCGTACTAACATCAGTTTTTATTTCCACAGTCACATGTTTTGTTTGATAAGCTGGAAAATTATTGGTCTGCCTAAGATCATTGATTTTCCTAGGCCTAACATCTACACAAGCATTGCATACATCTGTAAATACAAGGAATGGACATCATAAATGGACCAGTTAGTAACCCGATAAGGATGCATGTTTTGAGTTTATTGACAACTATGTTTTTAATGAGTCAATATTATATAAAATCATATTATATACGTGTAATGTTATTCGCTTATTTGGACCAAAATTCCGTTTAATCGGACCAAAGAACGTGAGAGAATAAGAACAAGAAAAATAAGCCACAAATCGCCACCTAGCGATCAGAGATTTATGGGAGGATTTTTGGGATCTCCGGAAGAATTTATGCTTTTATCAAAGGTAAGGAAATCCGAAAAGTTGTGTTGACAAGAGCAAAACCAGCGGCAGGTGAACACGCCCACCACTTTCTGTCCCACAACGTAGCACCCAGTAGCCAGCAGCGTGGTTATTGGATGCATCTGCATCTTCGCTTTTTGGCGAATTGAAGTCAAGCGTAAACACGACTGTCCGGCAACACGTGCAAGGAATTCCATCAGAACGCTTTAGTCAGTGAACTGTGCGTTTTGTCTCCCCTGCCAAAATGCCACGCGGGAATTGACGTTAGCTGAAAAAAATTGCTTTCCTGGATAAGATCAAGCAACAACCATCAAACACTAATCAGTGTCGGTTGGTGGAAATTAACGGCTTTGCAAAGAACAAAGTTGGTAAGCAACAGTAGTTCTTGTTTGTACGTTCTCTATACGTGTAAATCACATAAAAAAGGTTTAATAAACTTTTAATATGTTACATAGCACGTCCCATCTTGTAACATAGGGCATGTTTGTTTAATCGGACCAGCCGGTTATTAGGACCAAAACGATCGCGTCCCGTTGTGGTCCCATTAACCCGAATATATATATATACAAATCAGAATCTTGTTATTATACTTAATTGCCACTACTTAAATTAAATTAATACAATTAAATAAGAAGAATTAATAATAAATAATTCTGATTAATTCTTAATAATTCTTATAATAATAAAAATGTATATATTTTTGTCATGAACGGGAGAGGAAGGAGACACAGAGGTAGACATAAATGCATGGAAAGGGGACAAACAAACCAAACAGGCTGACACACAAAGGACTACTAAAGACAAAACCTATAATAAACAATAACCCAACAAATGCTAATACAAAAGTCCGGAAGACACATACACAACTACAACAGGTTAATCTAACAGGGGCTAAAACGCTATGCTAACACAAAGAGAACACAGACAGAGGCTAACAAGGTCACAATACAATAGAACAACCAACATAAGAAGGGCGAGAGGGGAGAAAAGCAGAGACAACAAGACAAACCAAGAGAAGCTCCAGACCCAGACCAAAGACATAAGAATGACAAGACCTAGCAAAGAGTGGAGAGGAAGAGGGGTATACATAGGGAAAGCACAGTGACATATGGGGGGAAAGCGCCTAGGGAGAGAGCAGCCAGGTGTGACTGTAGACAGCAACCTCATCCTGACAATTTTTTCTTAAACAGTACAAAACCACAAATTGGTGGTGACTTGCACATAAGCGTGGCTCAGTCAAAACCAATTTGTAATTACTTTAAAAGAACAGGAGAGACGCATCACTCTGTAAATGCCTACAGAAGCCAAAAGCATCATTATACTTGTGTGACTTTCAATCAATAAATAAATAATACATATGTAGTTACATTAATAAACAGAAAAATATCACAGAAGTTATCTATTGACAACATATGTTGGTTATTTAATACATAACTTATTTACGGACCAAGTTTTTAAAGTTTCTAAGTAAAAATCCATCACATTCTCTATTCCATGAGACCAAATTAATAAGGCCAAATATACAGATTTACATAGTTAGACACATTAGTATATAAAGCAATGCAATAATAACCTAAAAGAACACACAGCACAAATGAAGTAATTTTAGGTGAATAAGTTAATGAAGTGGCTTAGTTTTACGTTCAGAACTTACATCTTCACGTTAGCAGCAAGTCTGACAAATACTTAAACCTTGAACCTCAAAAAAAAAGTCTACTTGCAATCAAAGATGATAAAAGCAGTCTTCCATTTGAACATTCAACATAAATCTGCTGTTTTTTCTTAATATCTGCGTAAGTGTTAAGCCAGAAAGCATGAGTAAATAGCCCTAAAGTTATGTTCTTTTTAATGACCACATTAAGGTTTGTTAAATTAATTAAAATGGCCTTAAACCAGATTTTCACAAGAAAACTGTGCGCAAACAAAATGCAATTGCATCAGAGATATTACTGAAAGGTCACACCCTCCAGGAAATATACAACACCATGATTCATCAGTTACAGGCACACATTAATGATCACACACTGTAGAACCAAAATATTAATGCACACGTAGGAATACAAAGATAAAAATTAATATAATAAAAAATACAATATAAAAATATAAATATTTAAAAAAATAAACTCACTGCTTGCATATAGCCAAGAGGAAATGAGTCCACTTGGGGAAACTTTAAGTAGTTAAATCCAGCATGACACAACTAGTTGGATATAACACTGGTCAAAAGAGCGGCTCTAGGCCCTTTTACATTTACGGCATTTAGCAAACGCCCTTATCCAGAGCGACTTACAACTAATACAGTCCTATAATTCACCCAATGGTGGGTTAAGGGCCATGCTCAGCAACCCAACTGTGGCAGCTTGGCAAAGGTGGGATTTGAGCCCTGGACCATTAGGTCCAGAGTCTAGTACTTTAACCGCTTGGCCACCACAGTCCCAGTTTTACGGTTTTATAAAAAGATGTGTATTTTTATTATATTTTATTAGATTTTGTTAGAATTCTTAAGATCTCGGTCTTTAAGCAAAAAGACGTTGTTTGGATGGTCACTAAACAGCACTGACCTGTATGTTGTATATTTGTGAATATACAACCCAGTAAGGAAACCTAAATAGTGGACTTACCTACACTGCTTATATTTCATTAGGGAACATTTCATTTTAAAATTCCCCCTATTTTTCGTGAGCAGTAAAAAATACTATACCAGCTGCATTAGACTCTCCAGCATGACTTCTCTAGACAAACATGGCATTAGAAGGTTCTTACTAACATAATCTCCATAATTTTCCAGCAAGTACGTGTTTTACTGTAAAGTGAAATGTCCATGACCAATTTGGGAAAATAACACTACCTGTTAGGCTGTAATATGATTTCTTCAAAATTAGAGACTGTAATAGCCAAAGTGTGAAATGAGGCAAAATCTCATAAACATTTGGCTCTAAGATGATCTTGTCTGTGTGTAAATCATAGCTGTCAGTTTTTTAATACCTAAAGAGAGCTTATGGTGGACAAAAACATTTAGTCAATGCAGTACTATTTATTGTTTTTAAGCACATAACCAATATATTTTATTAAATACAAATTGAAAACAAAACTAGAAAACTTGTATATGAAATAATTTGGGATACCATATATGCCAAGCATGGTCAATGTATTAAACTTATAAAAAACTTTATGCCTTTCTATATATCTTATATTTACATATATATTTATATTCATATTGTCCTCCCCTGAACCGTTTAGGGCAATTTGTGCTAGTAAACTCCTCCTGGACCACACCACGAAAGCTTAGCACTACTGAGTACTACTACTCTGCTGAGCTACACCATAGCTTTAAGCGATGTGAGGTTCATCTGTGTTTAATGTCTGGCAATTTATAAATCCAAAAGCAGTTTTCTGTTTCCAGTAAGTATGTAAATAATATACTAGAGTGAATAAGGTGAATCAGAACAACTAAAAATGTGTGTTTTACAGTCCTCAGTGCTGCTCCAGTGCAGGGTGCTGAATATATGGTCAGACAACGCAAATTATTTGTGACCAACCAGCTCCGCCCCATAACAGAGACATCATTCCTCCAAACAAAAATCCATCCAGATAGACCGTACTAAACATTGTGAAAATGGACTTGAACCAAGTTAAATGTTTCCTACTTTGTGAAACTCATGGTATACTGATGTTGTTGACACTGGGTCATAGAGTGTATATATGACTTTTGGGGCATGGGGCAATTATCCTTTGTGGTGTACATCCAACCCTATCAGTAAGAGTGTTACCCTTTATAAAAAACCCCTTTATACAACCCATTTACCCAGTTATGTGACTGGTGAACTTGCAATTCAGACACCATACTCTGTGAAATTGTTATAAAAAATAACAGACAAAATAGAAACAGTGAATATAAAGCCAAATCATGTATTTACTTTTCAAACAAGATTTTATTAATTGTTACCTTGCATATAGTAGAAGATGGTGACTTGCAAGACATTTACTGACTTTAATACAGTGGTTGCTAAGGTAACATGTTTCTAGACTCTAAAAAAGCAACATTAACATTATCCTAGAATATAAACAGTGAAAACTAATATTAAGTAATCAAACGGTACAGTCTGCTATACACAAGAACATATGTTTAGACCATGATAATTACTACTGTTGTTAACATCGGTTTGACAATTAGTCTAGCTTTTTTCCTGAGTGATCGCATATGAGAGGCAAGAAAACAACTCAACATTCCAGATCACGACAAAACATTTCACCAATAAAGCTCTAGCTCTCCTCTTAGTCTAAGGCAAGGATGCACAAGCATAGGCCATAGAGAAGCAAAACCTAGCCCAGCTCTGGCATCCCAGCTGCACATCAGGCTTTAGTACCAGCATGCTATTCTTCTAAGCAATCTGACATGCTTCCAATTCACTATCGCCACATATGTCTAAAATCCGGTTCGGTTTTGGGTATGGATGGTGTCATTACACCTTTATCTAAAGCTGAGCGGAACAAACATTTTAACTGGTGGTCTGCATGCTGGAGCAGATCTCTCTTGTTGATGTATTAATCGTTAAGTCTGGGAGGTTATTAATAAGCGCAGCTGAAGTAGCAGATGTAATGGTGTGCTTGGTGCGATAAGGAGGCAGCAGGCAGACACTGAAATCAGATTCTTCCCCATATGTGCTACAAATTAAGCGTTAAATCCTTGCTCTGCACTTACTTGGTTATGTGGTATGCAATGACCACCTGCAGTGCATTTAGGCATTTATGAGTGCACTGAGAGTACTATATTAGGTATCCTGATTTCTGAAACGTCCAAAACAGTGCAACATATATTGAATAAAGTGTGGTCAGAGATAATTGAAGAGCTGCTGTATTATTCAGTTCTACGAGCGATAACATTTTCCCAATAACAGCATAAATGGTGCAAGCGGATTTGATGTCCATCTGATTCCAATCACACGAACTTGTTTGCCAGCAATATTCCCATAGCTCTCAATTTCAGAAAAATCCAATGTGTGAAATCAGAGTCACACCAGAACATATCTAGTCTTGCAGCATATTCATTTTATTCATGCAAAAGTGCAGGAGGAGGAGGCGAGAGGTTGGCACAACACACTGGCATGCAGTGCTGACCAATATAACTGGTAATTACAGCAGAGCTTTTTTTGTGATGCATGAGATTTGAAGGGCTTGCCCTTCAAATCAAAGTCTAATCACACCATGAGACTTTGCTTCAATGAACGGGTTTCACAGCCAGAGTGAAAGATTAGAGATCTATGTATTCCCAGGTGAAGGAAAAAAGAACACCCCACACAATGGCTATAGTGCTAAATCAATGGTAAATGTGTTTACCCCTGTATATGCCACTACTGACAAATTTCATGAGTACTGACGTTGGGAACCAAGTGAGCCTGATATAAGGCACTGACTTTAGCATAGAACTTGATGAATGCTCTATATAGCGCAAAGCTACTTGCCGTCACACTTGATGCTGGTTGGTCAATAAAGTCCCTTATACACAACACTTTTAAAACTACATTTCTAAAGTAAGCAAGATGTGATCCTTGAACAATACTGTTAAGCTAAAGTTATATAAATTTGAGGTTATAATATGGTATTAATTGCTAGATAGCTAGCCCGAAACTTTAGCTGACTTCTGCAGCTAACCAGAAAATGGAAGACATATTTACTTGCTTGTTTACACTAGCTGCCTCTTAAGTATCATCCTACCTACAAAGGCCCAACAATGGCTTACTTTTTGAAACAGTATTTAGACTTTTCCATCAAAATTCAGTGTAATATACAATGCAAACATTGCTGAAGTCTAAAATGAACATCAAATTAGGGAGGAAAGCGATTTAAGTAAATTTGAGCATGGCATGGTTGTTGGTGCTAGACGGTCTGGTCTGAGTATTTCACAAACTGCTGATGTACTGGTATTTCATAAAAGAAAAAAAAAATCTCAGAAATGTTTGGGAACCATTGGTCTGGTGTGTGAAACTCGTCAATAAAAATGATTATGGCTGTACCTTTTAATGCTGACAAATCCACACCTACATGGATCTTTGAGCTTATTATACTGTAGTACGGATATAAGGTCTGCTTCAACCTGATTTTTAAGTCACACCCACATGCTTCCACAAGATTCTAAATCCTCGCTTACCCACTGCAGCACTGAACTACATCTACCTCTTTCCTGCCTGCAACAAAAACTTCCCCCTTCCCACCCAACCAATCCCATGCTAATGCATTCAACACATTTACAAAAGTTATCTCCAAAATTTGTATTGGCCTTTAATTGCAGGCTCCACATTCCAGGCAATAAGCAGGCAAACCGAGTATAATGTCTTCTCCTTGCACACACACAGAGTGATATATTCTGCTTAATCCTACTGGTATAAAGTGCTTCAGGAGTACAGTATGTACCAGTGTGAATGCCAGCATGCCCACAAACCATTTAGGTCTCAGAGAGCAAGCCATTACGTCACATCCCATGGGGTGTGTGGGAGTGCTACTGAAATGCAGGGTTCTAGTGCAAACTTTACACACAAAACAAGATAAATAATTAGACTGTTTCACTGAGCAATTCATGGCTTCCTATAAAACTTTTGTGAATGTTTACTAAATGTTGAATGTTGGCTGTTCATTAAAAAACACTGGGCCAATAAATTAAAACCCAATATGTCCACTCATGGGATCTGTGTGGGTTGACCAAAGTGTGCACTACCCACGATACATTAATACTGAGTTGGGAGGGCACAAACCGTACTAGCCTACCGTGGGACTAATCCCAAATGGGATTTGTGTGGGTTTGCCAAACTGTTTTCCCACAAAAATTATGACTTTAAACACAGGGAAGTGCTCAAGTTGTTGAAGAGCAGATGCAGTTACAAGCACACATTAACGATTACAGACTGTACAATCAAAATATAAACGTGCATGATATACTATAAAGAAAGACAAACCTCACTGACTGCACACAACCAAGAGGAAATGAGTCCATTTGAAGAAACACTCATTCCCATAATGCAATGTCACTATTTAAACACTTTTACTGAGTATATCTAGTGTGGCGCAACTAGAAGGAATCACAGAGGTTAAATGACCTACACTTTGCACTTCAAGGTATATATAGATAAAGATGGCACAGCGCTTGTAGTGCTTCATTTCAAACTTTCATTTTACATTGCTACTTGGCAGAGAAAACTACAACACCTAAAAGTGTCCATGCACAACACCACCTGCTAAATTTTTTAACACAAACAATTATATATTTCCTATTATGATGTATTGTCATTTTGAAGACCTTGGTCGTTAAAGTCAGCAGATGTTGTTTGGATGGTCTCCACATAGGTAGTGGCTGTACTTTGATGTGAACCTGGATTTCTAAACACATTATATCAGGCAACCGTGCTAACCACTATATCATCATCATTGGTATACAGTTGATTCAAATTGCCATCGATTTCCTTCATTTGATATAATCTAATAATATCTGATTTTTCAGTTGGATCATATATAATGTTCAAGGAGTAGTAGACAATTGCAAACTTTTACCAGGAGCTGAGAAAATGAGAATTCATTAAAAACTGACATGCAAAAACATTATGCTGTTGCATGAGACCTACCATCTACCAAAACTGGCCATCTCCATGTTATTTCCTTTCATTTGTTTCTGTAGGTTGTCTTGTGCAATATTTCAAAAAACATTATGTTTTTAAGTATGTGACACCTTTTATACCTTAAGAAAACTGGTTATAAATTTTGGTTCTTGAATCCAGAGAGTGGTTCTAGTTGGAACATTAGAATATACCAATCTAGTAACGTTAATTCCCCGGCATCATTTTAATGAAGGGTTAAATCCATGCTTGAATTAAATTAGATTACATTTTAGCTTATTAGTTTCCTTTAGTTTTTATTTAGGGGTAGGTATTGGAAAAGATTATGTTATAAGTTATGATAATATATATGGACAGCACGGTGGCTCGGTGGGTAGCACCGTTGCCTCACAGCAAGAAGGTCCTGGGTTCAATCACAGGGTGGAGCGACCTGGGTCCTTTCTGTGTGGAGTCTGTATGTCCTCCCCACGTCTGCGTGAGTTTACTCCGTGTTTCCTCCCACAGTTCAAAGACCTGCCTGTTTAGGTTAATTGGTGTCTGTAAATTGGACCTTAGTGGATGAATGTGTGGGTGACCGTGTGTGAATGCGCCCTACAATAGATTGGCGCCCCATTTAGGATTGTTCCTGCCCTTGCACCTAGAGTTGCCAGATGGGCACCGGCTGGCCCGTAACCTTGTGTGGATTAAGTGGAAGATAATGAATAAATGACTAATATATATATAAATATTATATATATATATATACATACATACTGTGATACTTACTTATACGTATGTGTATAATACATACTGTGATATATAGCAATATTCCCCATTAGGGAAATCATTCCCCAGTTAGACCAAATAACAGTTTTTCCAAAAATACGTAATTTTGGACTTTTATTCCTACTGCTGTATTTTCACTGTAAAATGATTTTCAAATTGATTTCACATTCACACAACTTCAGTTAAAATAAGAAACAACAAAAATTTTATATTTTAAAATAATTTATTATATTAGAGCAACTGGAACTCGAGTTAGGGGTTCTTGTGCACCCATAAAAGGAGGCTAGACATAGCGATGTTCCACATAGTTCTACATAGTTTTATAATATAATATAAGTGGACTTAACACATCACATTACACTGGTAGCTTAACAATCAAGAGTTAAAACCCTGTACTGCAACATCTATAGGAACCCCAGATAAACCGCTTACAAATGTAACTGATATTTTATTTTGAAATATCCCCTAATTTTTGTGAGCAGTGTAGTTTATACTCCATTTAAAATAAATAATTCTTTTGAGTTGCATTCTGTTATGTATTGTAATGCAAAAATAAATAGTATGATATATTGTTCTATCATATTTTGCACATGCCTAGGTTTTATAATGCCATCTTCTCCATAATCTTTCTCATCTCAAGTCGTCAAACAGTGTTGTAAGAAGAAGTACGTAATATGTTTCCCTGAAAGCATATCTCCACCAGCACCTCCAACACCTTAAATGCAGTGCAGCTAAGATTTGCTTTTCTCAATATGACCTTTGTCACTAAGGGAAATGAAAGTCATTTCAGTTGCACACTCAGCTCAACTGTTTTTAGAATAAATGTAACCTTCCACCTGGCATCTCTAATAGCTGTCCTGGTAGGAGTCCACCCAATATGACTCCCTACACTGTATGGACTATCACAATGCCAAGTCATACAGCTATTCTGGCCACTGTACAATAACCAGTACACACTTGCCAACTTTTACCAAGAGCTGAGAAGAGAAATTAGAAGTCCTCAAAAAGTCTATGAAGGGGAAATGCAAGGTTGTTGTCATTTCAATTCACTACACGCAACAATGCCATCTTTATGCAGAGCTGACCAAACTCGAAACTGACCTCAACAAACCAGAACCACATAGCTGCAAAAAAAATATGCGGTTTTACGAGAGTGACACTAATTTAAAACACTCACTTTCTTATTAGATATTTTACAGACTTATGCCTTATAGGCTTTTTCCGGAGTGTCAAAAAGCTGAATTTAAATGAAGTCATCAGCAACATACTGCCAGATGTAGCATCTGTTACAGAGCGTCACTCTTCTCGTTATAGAACAGTGTAAGATATGCACTTACATAATGCCTGCAGTGATGGACACAACTAATTTATCACCACAACAATAGCTAAATGCTTCTAAAGTGTTTATTCCTAGAGATAAATGATGTAATGTTAAACAAATGTGCGTGTTAAACTAAACCGCATTCGTAGTAAGATGGAGCAAGACTCTCCCGTGTAATCACGAAAAAGATTAAGTCTGCATTAGGAAGATATTAAAATGAACAGCGTTCAGCATTGAAAAACAAGATGTATTAAACGAACTACATGATATCTTTATTTCAGATACGTTTACTCTGCCTTTGCAATGAGCAGATGTAATTTGACCTTTTCTCAGAGCATCTCAAGAATCCATTTTCAATTAGTTGGCTTGTTACATAAGGCTGTAACCTTTTCATAGACTGCTTCACAGTAAATCTTTCTGTTTATATCTGAGATGGTGACAGGGATGATTATGAGAGAGATTTTTAAAAAATATATCATTTGATTATTTTCATGAGATCATTCAGCTGACAATTAGATAGCATTCTGATTGACTTACACCCTATGCCCCTTACTTCCATCCATTTCCTCCACCTAACTAATGCCAAGACATTTCCTTTAATTTACTCGCTCAGTGCAAACATACACTCACTGGTCACTTTATTAAGTACATAATTGCCCATTTTAGCAGTTCCACTTACCGTTTAGATGCACTTTGTAGTTCTATAATTACAGATGGTACTCCATCTGTTTTTTCCTCTTTTCTCTAATAATAATGATTGGTCAGGAGTGGATCAGACAGCAGTGCTGCGGGAGTTTCTAAGCACCTCAGTGACACGGCTAGATTAAAAGTCCACCTGCCAACAAATTTATACAAAAAACATCCTGTATGCAGCATTTTGTGAACACATAAAAAATGACTAATGCAAACCAACAGATGAGCCACTGTCTCTGGCTTTATCTGCAAGGTGGAGCAAGATCATAGCTGTGCAAGTGAGTGGACAGTGTTTAAAAACTCCAGCAGCACTGCTGAGTCAGGTCCACTCATACTAGCAAAACACACACTAACAGAGCACCATAACATCAGTATTATCCTAGCATGATTTCACTGCAGTCCAAAGATAATGCAAATAAATGCTTGACTTTTTCCTGTCTTTAAAATGCCCCATAAATATTACAGCTAATTTGGTGGAAAGTCCATGAAATTCAGCACTCCTTGATCTCCTTTGGTTTCCAAATAGTTGATGTAAAGCTTTATGGTGTGTTTTGGGGTATTATCCTACTGGAGCTTGAATCTTTCTCCACAAAGTTCCTAACAATATCAGTGTATTTTATCCATTAATTTTGAGGGCAATTCCTCCCTTTTGCCCAGAGCTGCCATATAGGCCCCAGCCCTCAACAACCCTGAGCTAACATAAGTTAGTATAAAATGAAGGAATGTTAGTTGCTTAATAATCCTTAGAAAATCGCTGAAATCGTCCCCCACTAGCAATATACTGTATTACATTTTGCTTAAGCGAATTAGTACTATATATAAGGGATAGTAGTAAATCAGGACCAGTATTTTGTGATGGCTCTCTCACTCTCCTTTCTGAATGTTTCATTTGCTCTTTCTCCAGGGCCTAGAGGACAGAGAAATCAAATGGAGCAACTAATGAACTAATTCCGCTCAGGTGCACAGGGAATTTAGCCTGCAATCACTCAGGTGCTTATTAAAGCATCAAATCCTGGCTTTTAGTGTGGTTCTGTTTCTCTATCCAGTACAGCTGCCTGCAAATGAAAAAATGAATTTCACATATAAGTTGCTTGTAAATTTTGTAAAAAGTTAGAGAAATGAAGACAATAGAACTACAATTAAAATACCTAAAAACAATAAAGCCTATTGTATTTTTTATAATAAAAGTACTCACTAACAGCGCTCCTTCTGTCTAATTTTTAAAATTACAGCCAAAATGGGCGTTAACCATAAATTACCATAGTCATTGTCTTTTCAGAGTTTATACTATGTAATGTATTTTTACAAGATGCAAAATCAGTGATAAAAACACAAGTGGAATGGTACTAGCTACACAACATTTCTAAGGCCAATGCATTATGAATTTATAAAAATTCACACTAATATAGACCAGCTTAGATGCGAACTTGGTCAACCAAGTGTGCAGGATCTACATGCCCCGCTACAACATCTGTGCCACATGATACTATACAGAGCCTGTTTGCCTCAAAGCTTCTGTATCTTACATTGTATCCTAGAGGTGGCCTAACAGGGTTCTAGATACTCCTTTAAATTGAACAGTTTTCCCCAATAAACCACTTGCATATATCGTAATTAAATGCACAAGAATAAAGTTTGATTTGATTCCAAGTCCTCTGTGGGGTATTTTGTCAATACTTGGTTTCTTTGTATCTACTTTAGAGGGTGACACGGGAGTGGATTTTAATTCCTGTCCCATCCCACTCCCACAGAAAATAATCTTGCGGGAATCACGTGACCCCCTGGGATTCCTAAAAAAAAATGTCTGCCTCTAATCTACTTTCATGCGGAAATATATATATATATTTTTTAAATAAAAAGGGTTTTTATAAAACGTATAAGCACTACTGTATGGTATTTAAAAACAGGATGTTAACAGCCGATCAGATGTTTGCAATCTGGGGACTTTGGAGGACAGGGCAACACCTTGAGCATTTTAGCATGTTCCTCAAACTGTTCTAAACCAATGAATGCTTCTAAAAAAGGCCAATGCCACTGCATGGCAGATGTTAAGGCTGCATCAGTATTTTAATATATACTTTCTCAGCTGATGATCCCCACTGTGGTTCAAAACACCTGTTCCTCTAAAATGACAGGCTAGGGAATTAAAAGGTTATTTAGATCAAAGTGAGA
This sequence comes from Parotocinclus spilosoma, assembly GCA_033117975.1. Classification (NCBI taxonomy): domain Eukaryota; kingdom Metazoa; phylum Chordata; class Actinopteri; order Siluriformes; family Loricariidae; genus Parotocinclus; species Parotocinclus spilosoma. The sequence continues at coordinate 2,010 of JAVSBV010123166.1, read as the reverse complement.
AGTAAAAATGTAGTGTAGCAGACAACCAATATTATTTTATACTGTATATATAATGAAGTGATAAAAAGGAAGCATTTGATGTTTTTTCAACAGAAAAGCAAACGACAAGTCAAGTAAAATTGTCCAATAATGCAAATGAGATTCAAAAACAACTTTTATATAATCGAGGAAAATACACTAGATAAAAGGCTGAAAGTGCTGGAGTATCTGAATGTTCCCTAATCTTGAAAGTGCACATACTGCAATTCTCCAGCCCTTGCGATGCCTCTTCACCAATATGGCTTGCCTGAATGAAAAGCTTGGAGAGCCATAGGACGACTTGAAGCTGGAAAACAGACACCAGTGGTAACAGAACTTAGAACATTGCAAAGAGTGATTGGCAGACTTTGGAATTACATTTATAGAGACTGGGACAGTATGAAGTCCCAGTAAGGCAAGGTCACTTTTTTGCCACAACAGCAAGAGATGACCGCTACTTGATCTTGGCAAGAAGGAGCAGGTACAGCAATGCAGTTGCAGGGATAGTTACTTGCTGGACAATGGATATGCACCCAGACCAAACGAAATTGGCTCCATCATGTTGAACTGCATGCTTGGCGACCAATGACATGCATTACACCCCTAGAAGGACACCACAGGTTTAAAGATCTCTGTCTTCCCTACTGCCTTGAGACTCTTTAACCTATCTAGGAAATAACCCTGTACTTCTATAATGTTTACATGCCACTGTCACTTTACTGTTATACATAATGATTGCTTCTGTTCACCTTACCATCTATAATGTTTACATGCTACTGTCACTTTGCTGTAGCACATGTTCACTTCAGTACTGTAACATATATTTATAATTTAACAATTGCACATAATAGCCACATTCCCATAATAATAATAATAATAATAATAATAATAATAATAAATAAATAAATAAATAAATAAATAAATAAATAAATAAATAAATAAATAAATAATAAATACAATAATAATATCCACATTACATATGGTGGTAATTCCATTACTTAGTTTATTATTTCTTGCTTCACTGTATTTTTTTTCTTCTTTTATGTTGGCATTCTTGGTGAGGAGCAAAGAAAGAATTTATTTACCGTTCAAATGATAATAAACTCTTTAGCGATGTGTCCTGTGTCTTCTGACTCACCTTGTGTATATATATATATATATATATATACAAATTAGGGGATATTTCATTATGGGATATTTTACTTTAAAAAAGAGCAGTGTATATAAATATACAAATATATAATATAATGTGTATAATATAAAAGTAGTTGCATATGTCTAATTTCCAAAGAGGGGAGGGGCCTGATACATTGAATCTCATGTTCAGAGATTGGAAAAGTGTGTTCGCTTTGTATCCTGAATTCAGTAACTGACTACAACGAAATTCAAACACTCTATTTGGTCAGTGTCCACAAGCTACCCATGCCCTTTGGCAGCAAAACAATCCCACATCATGGTCTTTCCTTGACCATTTTTTTCCATTTGCATGCAGTGCCTTATGAATGGCCTTGTGGATTTCAAAAATACAGCAGTCTTATGAAAGTTTTGTGATTTTGTTATTTCCTTCAGCACTGCAGACTGTGCCCTTGGTGTGATCTTTGCAGGACGCCCACCCCTAAAGAGAAAAGCAACATCACTGAATTTCTATTTATTTCTTCATTTTGTCTTATTGTGTACTGATAAATACAGATCTTTATTAAATTACCCATTATACAATATTACAATTTATTCAACAGTTAGTTCCGACCTCACAATCTGATTGGTCGAGAAGTGTTCTAACCGTGCTGATATAAGTGATAACAGCACAGTTTTCTCACACTAAAGCTGTATCACTCCGCGGACGCGTTGCCTAGTACTGGCATATACTGTACACACAAACGTTTTTCTATCTGTGCTTATACAACCTGCAAAAATCAATCAAATGGATGCTTTTAACATAACATTGGACAGACTCTGAAGAAGAGTGTGACTCCACACCTACATTTAATTCTG
>JAVSBV010123137.1:0-18785 GCA_033117975.1 Parotocinclus spilosoma | reverse complement strand
CACACACACACAGACACACAGACACACAGACACACAGACACACAGACACACAGACACACAGACACACAGACACACACTTCAAATAAAAGCTTAAATTAAATATTTTATTTTATGTCTTATCTTATCTTAACTGTAATTCCAAACAACACAATATACCAGACAGTGGATTCCAAAGAAAAGCGACTCGTTTGAGTAAACCCAGAAAGAAACCATGGAAACAATTGTTACGCTGGATCACATTATAATACTAGAGATATATCAGTGCATATGATTTTATTTTAGGATTTTTACAGCCTTCATTGTTTATATACCTTTAGTAGACTAGATCAGACTAAGCTTTTGAATCGGTGCTCTTGAAACCTAATATAGCCATCCTCTCTTACTGACTTTTAATAGTTGAATTTAACATAACTGGCTCGTACAAGGACTCTCCATACAACTAAACTTCACTTGTCTTGGAAAAAAAAGGTTTTAAATTAGTTTATATTGTATTTTGAATCATTTTTTTGGATTTGATTTTCTATTTTTTACTATTACAATGTGATTTTCAGATTTTGGGACACATGCTTCTCAACAGTGGGATCTAACTTCTCAGCATGTGACCGTGAGAGTAGGGGTTGCAGTGTCACTTCCTAGTCTAAACTAAAAGGGTGTGGTTATAATGAGGCTCAGCCCATGGATTAAAACTCTTTCTGTATCAATAGTGACATGAAAACATTAATCTGTTATTATGTTTTATATGTCATTATATTTATTATATTTATATGAATTATAATTATTGTCATTTGAATTTAGACCTAGGTTGCTCAAGTTTATAAAGCTTTGAAAGACATTGAACACAAAGTCTGCAGGTCCATATCTGGATTGTTATCTCTTGGCAGACACAACTGCAGAGCCTATTACTGATATGTTTTATTTGGGTGATCACCATTAGATCTGATAAATGTTCTAATTGATGCCTTGGACAGAAAACGTCATTGTGCTTTCTTACGAATTGCTCCTGATCAGTGGATCTGCATCAAAGCCGGTGGGCCTATGCAGGGAACCACAAATCTGATTTAAATCTGAACTAAAATGTGTCTCCCCGGTTCCCTTTTCGGAATTAATCTGTTTTTATAAATGACAGTTAAGGATAATCTTTCAAATTTACACTTATATGCTGATTACACTGGCATTTATGCTCAAAACATAGTACAGGCAGTAGAAAAAAATCCTATCCAAAGCTCGCTAAAAGTTAACATAATGATAATTCTTAATTCTCAAAATAATAAATCCATTGAAATGGTGACCTTAGTATATGGGTACATGGGTAGACGACATGCTTTGTTTAGGAAGCTTAAAACAAAGATTGATTTTCATACAAGTCCTGCTTTTCTTTAAATACTAAGAAAACACTTTTGGAAGCTACTTTTCTACCTTTGATTGATTAAAGCAATAAATTGACATAATTCATTCTACTTAGTCCTGATTCAGAATTCACCTAGTATTTGCATTTGCATTCTTGTCATTGGCCATTCACAAACAACAGCACAGAATTAATGTATCTACAAACTAATATTTGAGAAACATTTAGCTCTTTAACTCTTCCTTTAACTAGTTTTAAATTTGAAGGTTTTATGTTGCATTCTTTGTTTTGTAATCTCTGTACGGGGTCCTTGAATGACAGAAAGGCGCCTTTGAAATAAAATGTATTATTATTATTTACTCATCTTGGTGAGAAGTTACGTTGTTTAATGTACCCTGGATTTTAACAGATGTACAGAAAACTGCAGAAAGTGTTCATATCAGACACAGAGTTTAAAGGTCTTAGTGAGAGAGATGTGATTGATTTTCATGAGAGGTTGTTGAGTTGAAATAAGTGAATTATGTTATATTTGATATATATGTTGTATTTTTATGTTCTCTATGTTATTGTTTCCTATTTAGGTTCTGTATACTTCAACTATCATCACACATTTATTATTTAGGTCATTTATATTAAAATAATCATATAATCATCTAGGCTGACCAAAGAGGCTTGGTCCTCCCAAAGTTTCTTCCTTATCACATTTAGGGAATGTTTCCCTGCCATTGTCACCCTAGCCTTACTCAGTTGGGGCTGTGAGCCCATACAGTAGTAAATATTCTTTTAGACAGTGATCTGTTGTAAAAAGCACTATATGAAAATGTGTTTTACCTGACATTGTGTGGCTGCTCTCTGGGCCAGATTGCTGTCATAAAACTGATTTTGCATCTCAATGTGACTTCCTAGTAAAATGAACATAAAATAGATAAAGTAATAAAAATTGAAGTCATTATACAAATGAATCCAAAAATTCATTTTTTTAAACAACTTTTGTTTAGCAATTAATGTCTTGGGCTTAAACAGATTATAACCTTATCTCTGAATACTTATGTAATCTAATACTTTTATGTAATTGAAAACTTCAACTAATAAGGCAGGATGATTCATGTAAGGAAAATCTTACATTTTATATCGAGCTGAAGACTAAAGCTTGGTCATCTGTAAGGGTTGTGAAGAAGCCCAGCAGCTGATGTTCATGGTAGCACAAGAATTTAACCATACACTGATGCTGGAGTACATACCAGTACGATAATGTTTAGCTTCTTCAACTAATTAAACAAGCAAGATTTTGACACTAGTGAGCTTAGCTAAAAAAGTGGATACGCAAAGTCTCTCTGAGGCTAAGATAAATCAAAAGCATTAATTCTCACCATTCACTAGACTTTAACTGCAAGTTCAGTTGCTTAGTGTAGTGGAATATTTAGCTGTTATGAATATGATCCTGGTCAACATCTGCAATGTCTGTGTGACTGCATCGGCCTTATGGTTTTGGTTTTCTTTTCACGGCTCTTGTGCTCTGACTCAGCTGTGCAGAATGAGCGAGACAGAATCAGCTGCCGTCATGACGGCCAAGGACTCAGGACTCTGTCTGTCAGCGTCTTACTGAAAGCAGAAGAGAACATACACCAGGTAAGCATGGGAATAAGCAACACAAATGTTGTGAAACACTAAAAATGTAATTTTATAAGTAATTTGTAATCTGTCTAAAGCCCGGCCCTAGGGTCAAATGTGGTCTGTAGACAGATTCAAATTGGCCTGCGGCATCACATTTAACAATATGTTATTAGATACTTTATACTACTAATACTATTAATATAAATTTAACTATATCAGTTAACATCGAGGCCACCCAAGGAGGATCGGTCCCTTTTAAGTCTAGGTCCTCCCAAGGTTTCTTCTTTACAACCTTTAGGGACTGTCCAAGGCTTGCTCAAATTGGCATTGGCCCTTTAAGATAACATGATGTTGTAAGGTTGCTTTAAGACAATGCTCCATATGTATTGAAATAAATATGACTTGACTCAACAATATATTATTACTATTTTGGAAAGTGAGACCTGCCCTTAGGTATTTTTGAAGGACAGCCCTGTGCTAAAGCGTCATTAGAGTGATGTTAAGACAAGATCAGCCATTTGGCCTCATGTCTCAAGCTGATTATAGAGTATTTAGCTGAAGTGCTTGAGCTTGGAAATGATGACATTGTGCGAGTAATAACAAAGCTTCAGCAGAAAATTAATGAAAGAACAAACTGATGAAATGATTGACTAAGGAGACACAGGATGTTTTTCCATTGGGGTCTTGTTTACAGTTGCTTATGGTAGAAAGACCACAACAAACTCTTTGAAGAATTTTCATAAGTCTCATAACCTGTTCCTAATCCAGTGTTGTGTTTAATTCTATAAATGCATTGTTGCCTCATAATCTGCATAAACCAGCATTGCCATTTACAGTTCTCATCCATGGCCCCCCCTATGCATGACATCAACATGAAGAAGATCGCATGCTCAGGTGACGTGTGTGAATCCATCAAACAGCAGCTCCTCCTCCTGGTAGAATGGGCAAAGCGCATTCCTGAATTCTGTGAGTTACCTGTGGATGACAGGGTAGGTAATACTTGGGTATGAGCAATTAGAATGTATTTTTTGCATATCTGTACTTCACTGGATTATTTCGGTAACCTAAAACTCCATACATACATTCTTACTCACTACATAACAGGTTTTTATGGACATTTATTTGTCCATCTCATCTATCTTTATTTATATCTCATCCTCTTTTTTATTAAAGCCATTCTAACTAGTCATTCACACTATTCTAACATTCTATATGACATAAGCACTGAAAATAACAGTGTAAACAGTGCATGAACGAATGTGTGCATAGTCTGCCCTGGACGCATGTCTATATACTCTATGCCCATGTACTGGGTCTGTGTGCAGGTAAGTCTGCTACGAGCTCACTCTGCCAAGCACCTCATCCTTGGAGTGGCTCGTCGTTCACTGCCCTACAAAGATGTCATCCTGCTGGGTAAGTGTGAAACTCATTTGAAAATAATAATGGCTACAAAATATAAACATTAATAACCAGTTATAAATACAAATCACTCAAACAATCAATCAGCCAATAAATAAACTGCATTGTATTGTATTACATGCATTGTGGCCAGCATTAAAGATGGACCCTGTCAAAATTGGAGTGCCCCTGTATGGAAAATAGACACGTAACCCCAGAGTTCAATATAAAATCAAAATTTCTCTGAACTGGTATCAGTCTCAATCGCACGATCTGAGTGTCTTTAAGCAAGGAATGGTCATTTCCACAGCCTTGTGGCATTTTAATGCAACGTTGAGAGTGTATTAAAATATACTTGAAGAAATTATACCACGAAAGGGGATCCTGTGGAGTGCCAATGAAAAGGGTCAGAGGAGGATGTCAAAAATTGCTCTCATGAACAGGAATTCCACAGTCAAGCAAATTGCAGAGAAAATACTGTTCTGTTCCAAATTTGTTCTATAGTGCAAATTTTCTGTCACAGCAGACAGCCAGTTTGAGAGGCATTTCTGTCTAAGGGAACAAGAAAGACGAGCACAATGCATTGATAAACATTCCTGTGCATTCCTGCCACGTGCAAACAATTCAGGCTGGTGGAGATGGAGTAATGGAGTAAGGAATGTTTACTTGGCACAACGTGGGTACTTTTACAACTGTGGAAAGGTGTAGATTTATTTGAGCATTATGACTCTCCCAGTTCATCCCTTGAGCTTGACAGCTGTTTGCCATATAGCAGAAGGACAATGCACCGTGCCATAAAAGTGGTAAAGTCATGCACTGAGTTCAGGTTTTTCTGGCTTCCCTGGCCTTCACAGTCCCCAGGTCTTAATCATATAGATCTCTAAGATGAGGTACATTGTGCTGTTCAAAGCATATCAGTTCATCTAATCTGCACCAACTACAAGAAGCTATCCTGTCTGCCTGGGTCAATATTCTTCCAGAACGATTTCCAAACCTAGTGGAAAGTCTGCCATGACAAATAGCTGTGGTCAAAGAAGGTCCAACATGTGGCTAGATGGTGTCTCTAATTACGTAGGCATTCAGTGTATATTCATTTTCACTGTCCACACTATGGTATTTAATTTATACATCCCTATATATTGGCTCTGGTGCAAGAGAAAATGATGCTAACAAAGGATGCAACTAATTGGGTAACTTTGAATTTCTGATCCTTCCTTTCAGGGAATGATTTCATTATCCCTGTAAATGGCCCAGAACGGGAGATGTCCAAAGTGGTGGTGCGCGTGCTGGAGGAGCTGGTCAGGCCTCTAAGAGAGCTAGACATTACTGACACAGAGTTTGCCTGTCTAAAGGCCATCATCTTCTTTGCGCCAGGTCAGTCAACATGGCCACAACCTCTTTTTTCAAAACATTCCCACAGTTTACACACGCTGGTTTCACTGTGTCTTGTGGAAAAATAATATCTGGGAAGGCATTGGCAAAGGTAAGAGAGTCCTGGGCTTTATTGCCTTCTGGCTAAAGCAACTGATTATAAGAACAGAGCCAGGTCAGACAGAAAGAGCAGCCAAACTGGAGCAGTACTGCCAGATTCTGACTGAGTGAACTGCTGAGACAAACACACATAGAAGCTCTCCACTTCACCACCCAAATATTCAAAAGACAAAACCCTTCACGGTCAGGTGCCATGTAATGCTTGGCAGTAAAGATCCTGTGTTTGTTTCTGAATCTCTGTATATTACGTGGCCTGCAAATCTTATCTGTTTTGGATCCTACCAGACTGCCCAGGCCTGGAGTGTTCTCAGATGGTGCGGCGGCTGCGCTTCCAAGCACACGTGTTGCTGGATGAGGCAACTTGCGAACAACGTGGTCGTTTTGGAGAGCTGCTGCTACTACTGCCCCCGCTGCAGAGCACAGCCTTGCAAATGGTGGAGCAGCTGCAGTTGGCACGACTTTTGGGAGAGGCCAGCATGGACAACCTCTTGCAAGAGATGCTGTTAGGAGAGTCAGCTACAGGTACGAGGTGTTGATACATATGGGAGCCAGTGATTCCGAGTCATGGTTGGATTTTTGTGGATTTATTTTAGGGCACAGGTGAAAGTCAAGAATGTGCAAGACAAGGAATTTCAAAGTTTATTTTCCAATATACTGAGTAAAGAGTTTGGGAACATTGCAATGACTGAAAACAATTACATATATTTACAATTACTATATATATATATATATAATATACTATATATATATAAGCCACTTGGCTTCAGAAAAAACATCATTCTACATGGTATGAATTCAACAAGATGCTACAAACTATACTGAGAAGGCCTTGGTCTATAGTAACATAATAGCATCACACAGTTGCAGCAGATTTCCCGCCTGAACAGCCATGATATGAATCCCATTCCACCACATCCCGAAAGTGCTGTATTATCTGGATAGATCTGTGAAAGCCATTTGAGAACAGTTAATGCATTGTCAATCATGCTTTCACTTTGTTTATGACAAAGTTTGCCTCCACCATCCAAATGTTATCTATTGGTCAATTTTGTAGAGCCTGTGCAAACAGCAGGCTCAGTTCCAGGTTATAAGTTGCCAAGAGTTGCACCTGGTGATGTCATCTGTGGCTGAGGACCATCTGCTTCAGGGTTGACATTTTGTTGAAATGTGGTTATTTGAGTAACTGTTGCCTTTCTGTCAGCTCAAACCAGTCTGGCCATTTTTCTCTGACCTCTGGTCATAAGAGACAAGGCATCCTGCACATACTACAACAGCGTGGCTTTGTAGTAAAAGAGTGCAGGTACTAGACTGGATCTGTTTCGTATAAAAAAATGTGTGGCACATTATGAAGCACAAAAATACTACAATGGAGGCCTGTGGACTGACTATATATGTGTATATATATATATATATATATATATATATATATATATATATAGTGCCCCTGTTCTGCCCCACATACCATGAGTTAATTGCTATCATTGATGCTGATGTGATGTTTAGTAAATCCAAATCACTACTGCATCAGAAGTGGGATTTGAACCCTTAACTATGCAGCCCTACAATTAAAACACTTTTTGAAGTATCAAACAAGAGCTTTACATATATTTTTTTTTATAGTATATTGGTCATAAATTAACAAAACAGAAGAAGATTTTTTTATTTGTGCTGTTCTCTCAGAATGTTCAGCATTTCTGCACTTGATGATGATTTAAACTTCATTTGGAACAAACTCAGTGATGTATGAAGGTGCTATGTCAGTAAGCCAGAGATAATCCAGTACTTTGAACATTAATAAAAAGATTTAGGGGAGGATAAAAGATCAGCTTTGTTTATAGGGATAACCTGTCCTGAAGGAATTTTTCCATTCAATTAAAGTCAGTCTGCTATGAGAACGGCCTCTCAAAATGCAAGTCAGCAGAGCCTGGGCTCTGTTCTAAATCTTGATTAAATGTAAAGATGCAGAAGGTGGATTAACCTCTTGGATACGTTACAGGTTCAAACCCAGAGGTGCTCAGTTTCAGCCCTGCAACAGACCCGGCCTTACCCAGAAACATGCAGTCGGATCAGGTCTCACTACCTAACTTCACATCGGTTATCCTCCCTGTACCATCGTGTAAGTAATGTAATAAACCTTTCAAAATGAAATGAATAAATGTAATCCAATAAATTAGGATTTGTGTATAGAAAATGGCTAATTGGAATATTGAAACACCGATCACACACATGCACATGCTCAGTAAAGCAGCATGGTAATGTCTGCCTCCCAACATTGAGCACCATTACAGCCAATACTTCTGCCTCCTCCTTTTGCTGAATGCCCAACTCACAGTCCTCTCATTTCTCTAGTTTCCCTGCTCCCCACACAACCTGGCCCTCAGATCTACACACATGGGCAGCCTGCAGATATGCCACTGGACACTGACAGCTGCCTCTGAAAGCCAAATCAGGAAAACGAATGAAGATACACACACATACTCACAAACATGATTCTCAATTACTATAGGGAGAATATCACAAAGCTGCTTGCATGCATACACATTACATCATGTCCATACATTTACAAAACATTCACATCATTTTTCAAACATGTTTAGTAGATAAAATGTTAGCAGGAGTAGATAAAAGTTTAAGCAGGAGTTCTGCTTAAGCCCCTCCTACTGCACTCAACAGAAAATGTAATTCAGTACTTAACGATGAACAAACCACAACAATAAATTTTGGTCCCTACTGCCTACAAAGACAAACAAATTCATGTGCTTAAAGAGAAAAATATTAATTGTGTAAACTAAGAAAAATAATTCATTTTTTAATTCAATTTATTTCTTATCTACGGTAGAGCAACTGTCACTTTGTGTTAAAACACATTCTATTTAGTGTTCAGCAGGCTTATTTTATGCACAGTTGCCCCCCTACAACTGCAAGCAGAGGGATACAGCTGTGCCCCTGTAAATTATATGTGCTGCAGTATGACAAGTAGTCTAGAAACGCCCCAGGTGCTTTGTCCATTCAAGGCACTGATTTACTTAGGTAAGTGTTTCTGAGATTTAAATAGTGAAATTAGTGAAAAGGTTTTAAAATTTTATGAATAGGACTAAGCAGCAGAGGGAGACAAATACCTGCTTATACTGTACAATGTGTATTTTTATTGTTAGCACTATGACTTGTGATCAACATTACTGTATCTCACATAGTGTGTAAGTAAATGGAATTAGGTTTACCCTGACTTGCTCTGGAGATAAAGATCGCATTGTACCCTTTCCTTTTAATTTGGACTGAATAAGCATGGTGGCCTGGTCAGTGGGTTAAGAAGAGGTTTCAGCTCAGGGAGTCTGACTCATCTTCATTCATCAGGGGGGGGCTGATGACTTGCACATTCAGTAATCCCAGTGTTTATTTTCAAACCCAACACACACAGTATGTACAGTATAGAAAGCAGTAGGAAATATTTAGCCCATGGCAACTGTTGCCAAAACAGAAGCATAGGATTATAGAGTAGCTTTTGATAGGTGTTAAGAACCATTTCTCACAGACAGGTTTGTCTCGTTGTCCTGCTGAGGACTTAATATTTATATAAAGATTACAGTAAATAATGCTACATCTACCCCTAACCTCCATACCAATACATATTGGAGTTTGTATTGGTTTTGCAAAAGAAAGTTGCAGTGTCTGAAAAATGCCATAGGAAAGGGTAAAAATGTCAGATATGTCTATTATTATATGGGCATTTGGTCCCCACATTGATATACAGGTGTACACCGTTTACCATCAGCAGTACATACTGTGAAACAGATTGTTGGACAAAATGGGCATTGACCAAACATTATCATACTATATTTCTGCTACTATACTGTAAATATAAAGGGGTTTTTCACCAGCAAACTACTTACATGTCTTAGAGATACCCCTGAAAACACAAGTAACGTGGTTGATGACTGATTTGACAGAAGCCAAAAACAGCATTTAGAAGAATATGGAGGATAAGCCGAATGAAATTGACAGAGTGAAGGTGAACCAGTTTATATGGTAATAAGTATTAGAGAATACACGGGTGAGAGTACTACTTACAATAGGACAGGTAAATACACTTAGGGTTGTATTTAAGACCTTTTTCAGGTAACAGCGCCCTCTACGAGGATCAGCTATATTATTCCAAAAAGAACACATTCATTTTCGCTACGAATGACATTTGCAGCTTTTCACAAATACACATTTTTTCCCCATCATAATCACGAAGACCTAGGTCATTATAGCTAACAGACGTTGACATTGCATGCATACCTGTATATACATCAAACACACACACACACGTTAAATTGTGGCCAGTGATAGATACAAACTTTAATGCTGACCAGTCCAGATCCTCTCTCCATTTCACAGTGGCAAGGAACCATTGAAAAGGTAATTGTGCAACAAGTAACAAGGTTATTAATAAAGCAACCAGATATTAAAATCTGGTCACTGCCACACACAAACACTAAAAATCCATGCTCACATTAGCAGATCGTACTGTATATTCAATGTGGCCATTTACAGACTTACAATTACACAGAATAACTATTAAGCTATTAGATGGTGACTTGTTGGTTAAAGAGGCTTGGAGCTGTTCACTTTACAGATAATTTGCACTTCACAATTTACACAAAACATTTTTTACCACTCAATGTATTGGTGACCTTGAAAAAAAAATTGTCTGCCATGTATTTGTGCCCAATATCATGATAATATAAACATATCTGATGCATGGTATCTAATAAAGCCTTAAGCCTTAATTAAATAAGCCTTACGTTCATACAAGTTTGGCTGTTACTCATTTACTTTCTCAGAGAAGTTTAAATAGATGAAAGAAAAAAGTAAAATTGTACCGTTACCCGATCTAAGCAAGCCATAAATGAGACACTAATGTTTTTGTTGAGTTCCTCTGGTGCTTCACAACACCACAAATCATTATAGCTCTCATCTTTTGAGACTTGGTTTGTGTTTTTGAAATAATTAAGCCAAGTTTTGATTCCTGGAAATAACTAATCCCCTACCATCTCTAAAAAGTCATTTTTCAACATACTGATCAAACCAGCTTAGATTAGCTCCACTACGATTTGTTGACTCATCCTGCTCACCTCTCTCGCACCTCTCTCCGAGTACTACTGCACAGCTTTTCCATAATCTTCCTGCCTTGTCCTGAAACTTACTTACTTGATCCAAAAATTGTGGACAGAGGGAATAAACACCAAGTCACATATTCTAAGGAGCACAGACCAAGTCTTTCAGACTGCCTGTCGCACTCACTGACCCAAAGCCATACCTCAAACGAACCTCTAAAGCCTTCGTTATTTACTTGGTAGACAAAAATTTGGCCATGACTTTGAGTTTGGGGTAAAATAATTTGCCGTGACATTGCTTCAGCTCTGAAGGCAAGGCAAGATGGCAAGGAAAAGTCAGTTTAGTATGATGGATACAGAAATAAGTCAGCTGGACCTGTAATGCATGTTGTGGTTTTGTACTTGTTAGTTATACAAAAAATTGGGTATGTTCCATCCGTAATGCTACAACAGCCATCAGTCTTTTGTGAAAACTTTCCGATAGAAGTTGAAAATGTGACTGTGACATCACACACTGCCTTTTGGACAATAAGCCCTGGCTCACTGTTAGCAAATCATTTCATCTCCAAGGTGTCGAGTGGTGAGGGATCTGTGCAAGCCAGAAAAAGTTCTCTGTCAAACCCATGCAGAAAACCATTGTCTAGAGTAGCTGGGCAGAAATGTGATGGGCTGACTTGGTAAAAATGTGCAAAAACTCATTTGGCCATGTAGTGCGCATCTCAGAATCACGCTGGGTTAATGTAAAGCATAATAATGTGGGTGTCGTTTATTTGAGTGCAGACTCAAGGTCACGTTGACACACAAGTTTATAACAAAATATGATTTATTTCAGTTGAAACCTGACTCACGATTCATGATTCAATGATTCAGGTTCACAATAGCCCATGCTCAGAGAAGGTCTGTGCTTTGTTTATTGTGTTTTCTTTAATATTACATCTACTGCACTGGATTTGTGGGTCTCTGCTGGTCTGAAAAAGGTTAGGTAAGAGTAAACGGAAAGGAAATCAATTAGCTCAGCAGCTTGGAGTTCACCAAGACAAGCACTTTTTCTTTTCACTTTCTATCCATTACTCAGTAAATTACAGGAGATTTTTCAACACTACCCCACTAAGCCACCATGCTGCATTATGAATTTTTATACAGTCTATGACTAAAATGACTGTAATCGTGCCTGTACATGTATTTTTTTAAAGTATTTGGTTTATTTAATGATTTAACAGAAATACTTTTCAATCAGCTGTTGCCTCTGAATCTCAATAGTATTATACTAGATAGTAAGCCAAAAAACCTAAGAAGCAGTTGTTGTGAAACATTTTGTGGGACTGTGGTGGACTAGTGGTAAGGTACTGGACTATGGATCAGAAGGTCCAGGGTCTAAATCCCACCTCTGGGTCCCTGAGCAAGGCCCTTAACCCAAAAATGATTGGATTGTAAGACTGTATTAATTGTAAGTCACTATGGATAAGGAACTCGGCTAAATGATGTAAATTTATTTTAACCAGGGATATACCAATCATTAATGTTGTTATACCAATCAATACAGCAGGATGTGGTTTTAAATTCAGCCTATGTTGCTAAACTGGTCATGGGCACTTTTAATCAGTCAGTATCTGCAGAAACAAGTTAAACAAATCAAAACTACAGGAAGCATAATGTGAAACTGGTCAGTCGGTGTTCCTTTTCTTCAAGTAAGCCAACATTTCAACTTTTACTGGCTTGTGAATGAATGTAATAAAATAGGGAGGAAAAGTTCAAACATCCCAGTAAAAAAGTTTGTATAATCCATATATGGCCTTGGTTAGACCTCTGCCAGTACTAACCAAAACACATCTGGTTCTGGTTCTTGGTTCTACTCTTAATAGTACATGTATTAATAATATTTGATGTACATTTGACTTGTACCAACACTGATTAGCTTAAATACATCAGTTTTATGTTATATTTACTGCCACAACATGCTACTATTTTATATATACACTGTAGGTATCATGGCATTAGTGGTTCTCCATTGATATCAGTAAACCATTCTTTCATTTATTTCACGTCATATCCACTACAGTAAAGGCACCAATCCATCACAGGACAAGCACACACACAAACACACTAGGGAAAATTCTAAACACATAGCCTAACAATTAAGCTAACATGCATCTCTTTGGACTGTGGGAGGAAACCGGAGTATCCAGAGTGAACACAAGCAGACAAGTGGAAGACATGCAGACTCCTCAGTTAAAGGACCCAAGCACGCGCGCGCACACACACACACCAAATGCACAACACACTCAGATTTTTTTCGTAATCTAGTAGCCTGATGAACGCCTTTTGGTCTGTGAGAGGAAACCAGGGTGCACAGAAGATCTGTTGACTCCACACAGAAAGGATTCAGCCTGCTCCATTTGGAACCACACCCAAGACCTTCTGGCTGTGAGGCGCTGGTGTGACACCCTGAGCCACCAAGCCATCTGGATTTAAATTATTAACAATATATACTGCAAATAAATATTTAAATATATTTTGCCTTCTCAAGACTGGATTATTGATCTTTATCAATTACAGTTTATTCAGAACAGTGCTGTAGGATTTTGATGAAAGTGCAAAAATATGAACACTTCATGTATATTCTCCATTCCCTTTTCTGCTCAAATGTACCACTGTATCTATGCTTACTTTAAAGAACTACTCACTCCAATAACTCATCACAATCTCAAATCTCCTCAAGCTCAGAAACTTTTCTTTTAATCAGAATTCATGACTTTTAATTGATTTGTTGTTTGACGCTACTTTTACAATGTTTTGCATTTTATGATGCTTTACTCCTAATATTTCATAGTGATGATTTTTACCTTGTCGCACTAAGATTTGTTTGAATTATAATGTGTGTTAAAACAGAACTATTATTATTCATGTACAACATATATTTGTATGTATAACTTGTTGTATACCAACCTCAGAGTATATTTACATGGATATTCAGAAGCATGGTTATGGGTGGTAGAGTACCCAGGATGTTCCCATCCACAATGATAGTCCGCCCTCTCACTAGAAAATTAAATTCATTTTATTCCATTCGTGTTTCTAAAATTTCTCATAAAAGTTTTACTTCGTCTGCACTGGCCATAAAAAACCTGTTGTTACACCTGAATGTTGGTTTAAAGTAACTTAAAAGTATTTAAACTGTGAGTCAGAACAGTACCACAGCTTGATTTAGTACATCTTTCTGCAAGTCAAAAAGTTTGAACTTGTATTAAAAATATGACATCATCTACCCATTTTCTATTTCTTATAAGTATTAGCATAGTTAGTATTGTTATAAACATGAAATTGAATACAGAATTCCTGAAGTATTTAACCGTGTTGACTGGCTGTCCTAACGTACAGTAGCCATGCAATTTTAGTTAACCAGCTTATAAATCATTGTATTTGGCTTTTAGCACTGCTCCCATTGTGTGTTTTTTAAATGCAATATCAGTATTTATTTTAAAGCAGTACAGATGGTTTCTTTAAAAATGATCTGCCCCAACCTCAGACCATACTGTTCTCTCTAAAGAGCATGTGGCTGAACATGTCTCTATATCTGAGAATTCACTGTCAGTCCTTTTCATGCATGTTTCACATGCTTTTGCCACTCAGGTGTAATACTAAATCTTGGTTTTCGAGAAGGAAAGATTATTTTAGTCGTATTGTTTGTTTCACATCTCTTTTTCAACTTTTAAAACGTGTTTAAGTCATATAGTTTCCGAAAGACAGAAAATTTGAAATGGTTCACAAACGTTTAAGCCCCACTGTAAGTGGTTTAGACAACTGTAAAATAAACATCTACACTACTGAGAACTTACAATGGACCTGCACTGTGCTTCAGTAAATATAATGGTGCTGGCTCTTAATTTTTTTTTTTACTTCATCTGTCACCGGTGCTAAATTACAAATGATCATGCTTAACAAGCTCACAGAAATCCTCTGGACCACTGATTTTGTTACCATATACACTGAAGATAAGAATTATTCCTTTGCAAGTGTTTGATATCTGGACAGAGGCATGTGGTCTTTTGGCATACATGTTTTTCCCTCTTTAAATCAGTCTTTGAAATGGGCTGTGTTCAACATTTTGATAGGGCTGTTGCTGAAACAACAAATCATGTCACACCATGTCTCAAGTCAAATTCTGTATCTTTTCCTCTATGAACTTTCCAGAAACCAAATTCAGGTGCTTGCTGGCGCAAGTAGTGAGCTTGCACAACAAAATTCTTGTGGGAAAGGGAAAGGAGAAGAAACCACCCAGTAGGGCTGTCAAAGTAAAATTGTGACTTGAATATATTTTTTATTAAATATGTACAGTATGCATTTCAATTAGAAAATCAGCATTCAAATGCCAGTCATATGTAATTTGTACCCAGAATGATGACACAGATCAACCACTCTGACTTCCTTATGGCTTGGACTGTAAAAAACACACAACATACATTGGATCCTAACAAGAGGTATTTCAAAGTGCTCTGTGCAAAAGTAAATAACTACATCCAGCTTTAGGATCCAGCTTACCAATTTTTGGTTTACATTTTCACTTGGTGTTAGGTCCAGATATTACAAAACAAACATGGACCAGAATACTGTCCAATAGTTTTAACAAAGTGTATATTTGCTTGGATGGTAGAATATGTTGCATGTACCTTTCAGCATTATTGGTGCCTTCACGCAAGTTACCCATGCCATGGGCACTAATACATACCCATACCATTAGAGATGCTGGCGATGGAACTTTGCGCTGAAAACAATCCAGACAGTCTTTTTCCTCTGTGGCCCGAAGTACACAACGTCCATGATTTTCAAAAACAATTTGAAGTGTGTACTTGTCAGACCACAGGACACTTTTCCACTTTGTGCCAGTCAATCTCAGATTAGCTTGGGCCAAAAAAGGTGGCAGCATTTCTGGGTGTTGTTGGTATAACTTTCGCTTTGCATGGTAGAGTTTTAACTTGCACTTGTAGATGGAGCGATTACAGAATTATATCGGTTTTTAATGCAGTGTCCCCTGAGGGATCAAAGGTCACAGGTATTTAATGTTGCTTTTTGTCCCAAATCTTTTGAAACTTGTTGCTGCCATCAAGTTCCAAATGAGTGAATATTAAAAAAAAAAAAAAAAAAAAAAAACAACAACAATAAAAAAAAGTTTAAACATTAAGTATCTTGTCTTTGTAGTGACTTGAATATGGATTTAAAAGGATTTGCAAATCATCGTATTCTGTTTTTCATGGTGTTTTACACAAAGTCCTAACATCATTGGAATTGGGGTTGTAGTATTCCCAATCTGAGAGGAGTCAATAGTTTGAAACTTAGAACTGAAGTGGCAAAGAGATATCAAGAGACACCAAATCCCAGAAAAGCCATATGGAATTTAGTCTTGATTTAGATTGGAAATTAGTTTAAATTCATCATAACTTTGCAAAGATTGTAAATATCTTTTGGGTTTCACAGAGAAATGATGAATTCCTGTATTTTAGGAAAGAGATTTTTGAAATTCAATAAATCTAAGTTCATTACAACAATTGTAATATTTTAGTTATCTTGTGACAAAGAATGTACTAAGCTCTATGGAACAGTTCCCTCACCAGCATATACCAGTAGCAAATGTTGCAGAGTATTTTTTGGATCTGTTCTGGCTTATGCCTCACATAAAAGGCATTAATGTTTGGTTTACATATGGGAAAATGTTGTTTTATAAGACTGTTGTATACTCCATTTTAATATCTTTAAAAATTGTCCCAACCATCATAATTTGTGGTTCCTCATTATTTTATTTGCTTCCCTGCAGCAACTGGTTTGAACCTTGATAACCTCTAATTACTCACGGTTCAGTAACATTGTGAAATAATTTTGACTTTTTTGATCCACCCCACCCCCATTCCATCATTTACACAGTTTCAGCCTCAGCCAAAAAAAAAGTGCTTGCCAGGTTTCTGAAAAAAGATATTTAAAAATGTGTTTCTTTTTAGTTTCATCATTTAACTCTAGTTAGCATTCTGGTAACACCACAGGAATACTCTGTACACATTTGGTCATTGGGACCTTTTTATTCAACAAAATCTGTCAAGTACAATATTTACACACTTCACTTTTTATCCACTTAATGTTTTACAGGGTTGCAGGAAAGCTGGTGCCTAGCCGTCAGCACAGTGCACAAGGCAACCCTAGACAAGGTGCCAATCCATCGTAGAGCACACACGCTCGCAACAATATTGTGGATAATAATATTCAAGGGCCTTCAAAACCAATAAATGTGCTCTTCAGCTAACTGCGAAAATAATTTTTTTTTTTATAAGTTCTGCTAAAACAACAGTTTAGAAGTTAGAAATAAAACATCTGGCACATCAGCTTAATTTCTGACTCATCAAAATCAAACTGAAAGACTGATGCCCATGGAGATGTTCTCTGACCATTGTATTACTGTAAACTGTCCTTAGATTTGATTAACTTTTATTTCTTTGCATCACATCAAATGAAAATAAATTTGGTAAATATTGTGTATTGTATTGTGACAGTGGTCTAATGGACACTTGTCAAGTTGCAACACTTGAAAGCTCTTAATATACACTATTAATATATTTATTTTCTTTTCACATTAGACATGCATCGGGTTACAAACACAACCAATGTGCCACCACTGACGAACACTCACTGAGAACTTCACAAAGAACACCTACAGTCATGAAAATGTTCTGTTGTTTATGGTTAGTGGTTGGATGAAGCCATTTATTATTAATAAATTGTGTTTGCAAATTTTGAAATCACCATGACAACAGAACTTACTCAAATCACCATGATCAAAGGTTTACATACCCTGGTTCTTAATACTGTGTTTTGCCTCTTTTAACATCAATGACAGATTGAAGTTTTTTTGTGGTAGTTGTGGATGAGGTGCTTAATTTTCTCAGGTGGTAAAGCTAACCCATTCTTCTTGGCAAAATGCCTCCAGTTCCTGTAAATTCTTTGGGCCGTTTTGCATTAACTGCATGTTTGAGATCTCCCCAAAGTGGCTCAATGATATTGAGGTCAGGAAACTGAGATGGCTACTTCAGAACCTTCACTTTTTTCTGCTGTAGCCAATGACAGGTCGACTTGGCCTTGTGTTTTGGATCATTGTCATGTTGACATATCCAAGTGCGTCCCATGAGAAGCTTCTTGGCTGATGAGTGCAAATTTTCCTCCAGTATTTTCTGATAAAATGCTGCATTCATATTGTCATCTATTTGTCTTCGACTATTTGAAGTTCTCTGTTCCTGTGTAGCTCACAAATCCCAAAAACATCACCGATCATCACCAATCACCGATATTGTAAGCGGGCTGCTTTGTGGCATTAATGTAGTAATGGCTTTATTCTGGCAACTCATCGCGCAACTTATTTTTCTTCAAGTGCCTCCTTATTGTGCATCTTGAAACAGCTACACCACTTTTCAGAGAGTCCTGTATGTCAGCTGATGTTATTTATTGGTTTCTCTTTGCATCTCAAGCAATTTTCCTGGCAGTTGTTGCTAAAATTTGTGTTGATCTACTAGACCTTTTCTTGGTTTCAACAGAGTCCTTCATTTTCCACGTCTTATTTTAATTTTGAACACTGTTAATTCTTAATTACTTGGATATCTTTTAAGTTCAACTATCTTTTCCTGCAGATCCTTTGATAATTCTTTTGCTTTTCCCATGGCTCGTAATCCAACAACGTCAATCGCAACACTGGATGAATCATGCAGGGGTCTGTGATGGAGACAACTCACTGACTTTTTACACACACACACACACACACACACACACACACACACACACACACACACACACACACACACACA
>JAVSBV010123126.1:0-18786 GCA_033117975.1 Parotocinclus spilosoma | reverse complement strand
CTTTTTTCACATGGTCATAATGGGGTATTTTGTGTAAAATTTTGAGGAAAGAGATTAATTTAATACAATTTGGAATAAGGCTGTAAAGTCACAAAATGTGGAAAAAGTGAAGCGCTGTAAATACTTTCCGGATGCACTGTATTAGCATGCACATGACAGTGATGTTTATTTATGAATGTCAAATACGTAGCACCTTCAGTATGCTAAGGAGGGTTAGCTCGCTATAGGCCAGCCCAGGTAGTGAAAAAACATAAATTTGATTGGTCGGATTTCTTTTACGTTTGTTAATAGTTATACTATTAAGTTATATATATATGTGTGTGTGTGTGTGTGTGTGTGTGTGTTATTAGTAAAGAGTATTATTAATCGAGAAATGAAAACACAACACTCACAGCACAGCACCTTTATTCTATCTGTTAAATGTTGAGGATGGTAAAGGTAGTAGCATGGTTTTGGCCACAGCTTAGAATCTCGTGAGAATTCTGCTCAATTAGCAAAAATTATTCTAAATTATTCTAAATAAAGGCCAAATAAGAATACAGGATAATATTTTGGATGGCCAAGTCAGTCATTTTACCTAAATTCAACAAACATGACATGTGAGTGACCTTAAACAAGCAGTGTGGAAATGTACACACTGTAATGCACTGTGATTGTATGTTATATGTACATGAGCATGTACTACAGTACTGGTTCATACCTACTAATGCATAGTGAGGCCTTATCAATGGATATACCAGTCAATTTCATGAGGTAAACAATTATGAAAGGAAGTACAATTACCATAGAAAACACAAAAACTACATGCTAAACCATAGCCTTATATATGCAGTTGGTTCACCATTTTTTTTTCATTATTTTCTTTGAAGACTTTGCATACAATGTTGGAACATGACTGATTGGGTTTGTTTGCATTAATTGAAAAAGTGTTAGAGTTTGGGCATTGATACTAGACAGTGAAGCTAGAAGTTCCACCAAACTTTGGAAACGTTTGTTATCAACGCTATAATAAACCCCTAACACCCCTCCCACCCCAAACATACAAACACTCCCAAGCTGAACACATTGACACATCAGCTTGAAAGTCAAAATTTTATTTGTAATTTGATGGAATCCTGCACATACAAAGAAAATGGATGCAACCTCTATACAATTAAACCAGTTATCTGTGGAACTGTAAGGCAATATCGCATATAATAGCTATATAATAATTCTCTGCTTGTAATTGTGTCGTGTAAGAATCGTAAGATTTACATTCACTAGAACCAGGAGAGCTTTGAAAGCTATGAACTATGAAAAAAGCCCCAAATCATTGTTCCTCCAGAAACAAAACCTTACTGCTGAGGTTATGCATTTGGGCAGTCTTAAGCTATCTGCCTATTATGTTATTCAACCAATTGAATATGGTATGCTGGAACTTTTAATCTGTTTATTTAAAAATTCAGAAGTCTATCTAGTGTTCATTGCTAAATGGAAAATACAGTACACCAGTATGGAGTTCTGAATAAATTCACAGTGATTGTCTTTTGCTGGTGTTTGCAGAAAAAAAAGGCATGAGGGGGTTTGTGGGACAGACTTAATGCCAGATGATATCATTGCTTGTTTCAGGGAGGCAATGACACCACATGCAGCTGTTCATATGGCACAATTACTTCACTGAATTTTTTTCAAATTTCTTTTACCTCAAAATGACTGGACATAAAAGCCACATGACATTATGGCTTTAAGATTTGCAACCTCAATTTATGCCATGTATATAGAGAGAATGAAAGACTCAACAAAAAATAACTGCAATAATAACCATCAAACCCAGCTCCCACCTCCTTAAAAAGCCCCATGACTCATGCTACACCAGCCAAAGTGAAGGGTCAGCAGTTTGATCAACCCACAAACATGCACACTGACACACATTCCAACTCACTTTAAACAAACTTTCTCCAAAAACGACATATTAAAATCTTGCATAAAAGTTGACGTACCCATGGTCAAATACTGTATTTGATTTATTTTACGAATTAAAAGAAGGAAACAGATGTACTATTAAATATTTATATACCACCAACAGGTCAGTAACCTTCATGAAGTTCATATGACAATTTTTAGATTTATATTTTTCCAGTATAATTTATCATGTTTACATTACAATGTAAGAAATATCATATGTAAGTTTGAGGCTCTTGAAGTTTCTGTTCATAAGATAAAAATCAACAAAACCTACAATTTAACAATGGCCACCCAAACGAGGTAAGATTCTTATTGAGGCAACCCTTTTCTGATTGTACTACAACAGACTCAGCCCCCTTGGCTTGAAGAACTCTAGAAAGGTTCCTTACGGCAACTCATGGCAAGGCAAAAACAGAACAAAGACAGAAAGACATGATACACAAAGTCTCACCACCTCATATCTTAACACAATTTCACCAGAGACAGCATCCAAACCATAGCAGTTCAGCATAGAGAACCAGCATTTTACTAGCTTAACAATTCTGGTATGAAACAATTCTGTTATGCTTCTGGTGAGGTGATTAACCAGATTTGTATGTCAATCTGACTGCTGTGCATCCTAGTGTATGGATTCCCTGTTTTGCTGTGTTTAAGGTCCTAAAAGCTACAAGGGGGGGGGGGTAATCTCAGAGTTAATCTCTGTCTGTCTGTCTGTGTTTTCTGCTTTCTGACTTAAACCGATGTCCACCTTTCAAGTTTTGAAGTTCATAAAGTCAGCTTTTTCATAATACATTGGTAACACTAGTTCTATAAATGCAAGACAATCAAACATTGTTAATGCAGTATTAAAAATTGTAATACTCTAGCAAACACGTTGAATGAACATAAATTTGAAAATAGCGTTTAAAAACTCTTATTAATTAATGAATTCATTCATTTTCTTATCTGCTTAATCCTAGTCAGGGTTGTGGGAAAGTCAGTGTCTAGCCGGTGGCCCAAGGCATGAGACAAGAACAATCCTAAATTGTGCGCCAAGCACATACACACACACACTAAGGGCAATGTCTTTGTGGGAAGACGCCGGAGTAATCCCACACAGACACAGGGAAGACTAAGCTTATGGGCATATATATATACCAAATGACTAAGGACTTGGGCATACAGGATAAAAACAGAGAGGGCTACAGCTAATGTAAACAGCTAGTGTTCATAAACACATATATAACCAAAGCTAAAGCTAAAAGCTAATGTTAATACAGAGATAAAATAGTAATATGGAGCACTGGAAAGGAGGGAAGAGGCAACTGGTAAGTACGAAAGAGACCAAGAGCAGTGGGGCAACAACAAATGTGACAGGAATCCAAGGAGACAGGAACAGGCACCAAACTCCACCGTGGCAGTGACAAGACCCAACAGGTAAGCGAAGACCAGGAGGGTTTTTACATAGAGCCAAACACCCGGCTGTAACTGAACATCTGTGGCAGAGGAAAAGGGTCAGCAGGGAACTTTGCATCATGATACGAGTAGCAAGATTCAGCATCATCCTGAAACTCCTGACAACCAATCAGCTTTTGAATCACAAACCGATTAAGTGGCTCCCACCTGACATCAATTGTAGTACTTTTGATAGTAGACTGTACTATTCGGAGCATTATTAAACAGCTGAATCTTTATAGTAACACTAATACCTTGGCTAAATTGGGCTGTCCCTCCAAAGTGGATGAACTTGAATGTTGTAAGTTGTGAACATGGGTTCATGTTCCTGTACAAAATTTAAGTAACATGAAAAAACAGAATACACAGTTTGAAAAATGAACAGAACTCTGATTTAGTATTTCATATAGTCTCGTTTTCCTTTAATTACAGCCATCAGAATATGTGAAATCAGATTTACAGACCTACACTGGAAACATTCTTCCATTTCCATGGCCTCTCTTTAAGTCCATCCACAGATTCTCTATCATGTTTAGGTTGGGCTCTAAATTGGTCACTTAAGCACATTTACCGTCCTATGCTTAAGCCACTATTTTGTATTTTTTGTTTTGTTTAGAGATGTTGTCTTTCTGAAAGGTGACCTGCCTACCCATTTTCTAATGTCTAGCAGAGGTCTGTAGGGTTCCCTCAAGAATTTTTGTGTAATTGCCAGGATCCATTTTCCCTTTTACCATGACCAGTTTAGACCCTTCTGATAAAAAATTATCCTGGAACATAGTTTTACCACCACATTGCTTTGCAGTTTTTGTTTTGGTGCTCTATTTTGTAAAACATACCACTTTACAATATAGTACAGGTCATAAAGTTCAATCTTGTTTTCTTTTTACCATAAGGCCTATTTTCACATGGCATCAAAAATACAAATGACACTCGGTGCTGCACCTTTTCATAGCAGGTTTCTTACTTGCCACCCTACTATACAAGCCAGCAAATGCTTATTATATTCTCACATTCACAGACTAACCAATTTCACATGGAGCATCTGTGTGGCAATACTCCAGTTTCCCCCACATTCCAATTACATGCATTAGATTAATTGTGTACTCTAAATTGCACCAGTGTAAATGTGTTTAACTACTTTTTAATATATGGATGTATTGTTACTACTGTTGTGAATAGCTATTGATGCAATGTTAAATAAACAAGTGATGTAAGTTAAGGGGACAGTTAGGTTGGTGTGCAGCCTGGAAGGTGATTAGTTGCACATGGGCAGAATTAAGCAGACTTAATTCTAAAAGTTAATAAACGTGTTTAAAACTTTCCAGTAACCATTTTTTCTGCATTGGAGGATTTTTGTCTTCTATACCGAGCTGTTTTTGTTTTTGGTTGGTTGGTTGTTTGGATATTTAATTGTTTAAATATTATTTTGGTTTTGTTTGTTCACATTTGTCTAACACCACTACACCTGATCAAAGAACACATGGTGCATTGCAGTGGACCCAGTTTTGAACAATGTAATACTATAGTCATTTAGTAAGAAATAATAATGTGTGAAAATTGACAGTCTATATTTAGTTTTTATACATATGTCATACGTCATGTGTGAAAAAAGTGAAGACATCAGAGAGAAAGTAATTATTTTAATTTCTGTACTCATTATGCTTAAGGATGAGCTGTGTTTTAATTGTGATTTTTCTCAACAAGAAACTGCCACTGTGTTGAATGCTAGGGTTGGACCAGTCATGATCCAAAACTAGCAAACCACTGTCCAAAAGACATAGGATTGTTGATAGAGAGGAAGGCATTCCTCTGTGTGTGAGGAAAAAAAATATTCAGAATCACACGCAAAGGCCAGAACAGTAGGTCATGAATGTGTGTGGGCCGTTTCTCATATTGTAAGGCAAATGTTCAGTGCATACTTGATGTGGTAGGGTGTGCTTTTAGAACATTATCACCTCCCTTGCTTAGTTGCTGTTCAACCAAAACGTCCTCAGCACCGCCCATACTATTTACTCTCCTCTTTCCTCTCTTTACTCTGTAATCACTGTTCTGTGACCTCTCTCACCTCTGCCAAAAGGCAGAGCCATTATACCTTATAGCAGAGCGTCCGTTTAGGGG
Organism: Parotocinclus spilosoma; assembly: GCA_033117975.1. Taxonomy (NCBI): domain Eukaryota; kingdom Metazoa; phylum Chordata; class Actinopteri; order Siluriformes; family Loricariidae; genus Parotocinclus; species Parotocinclus spilosoma. Next base: position 13,290 of record JAVSBV010123126.1, on the reverse strand, counting down.
TAAAAATGTACCATATGATTTAATATGCTATCTAGTTGAACAGCGCTTTCTGTCATTATAACGGTTGAATTCTGAATGGAGGCTGGATGCCTTACAACAGAAAATGTAGCAGAGCTTTTCACAATGGTATGATGTTGGCCTGATGCAGGAAATTCCAAGGCTAGTTTGTGACCCACAGACAGCTCCATTTCCTCTTCAGGGAGAGCAAGTAGCTCCTCACTCAACACCGCTCAACCAAAGCAAGGCCATAACCCTGAGATTCATCGACCAGGTCAAGGAACCTACATGAAGTGCTATGAAAACATATGGTTCCCATGTTATTTTAGAGGGTGTATTATCCGTTTTACTATACAGTGAAGATAATATGATTGGAGACCAGCACAATTCCTGAGGATACTTACTGTAGCTATTTAACAGACATTTACTGTTACATTAATTTGCATGCTTAAGATCCCACTGATTAGTATCAGAATCTTTATTTCGCCAAGTAGCAAGGAATTATTCTTGGTGCATTTGTCAACATTTTCAACATATATACATCTAAATTACTAATAAAAGGCTAAGTTATATATAAATAAAAATCAAATCAAATAAAGCAGCAAGAAAAATACAATATGACTAAACAACAATAAATATAAATATAGCAGCATAATGATGGTTTACATTAGGATGTGAAAAGAATAATGAGGTACAAATGTCTAGAATGTAAAAGGCACATGTGATGTGCATGTGAGTTGTCTGTGTGTTTTTTGTTAAAGCAAATGTATATGTAAACAGTCCTTGTTAATAATGGTGATGACTGTGATGAACTGTTGTCATGATTTAACTATCACTTGTTTTTAATGCTCTGATGGTACTTATGAGTTAGAACCAGGAAAACAAATTCACAGAGATGTTGTGGCTCTTATCATTATTAATCCCATTTCATGTTCCAGACGGTGCTCACTTAATTCAGAAACCACTTTAGATGTTTGGTCTTTTTAAAGAAGTGGAATAGATCATGTAGGTTAAATGCTACAGAGTTTAAGATCATTATGACCATTATTGTGATAATTTGAGCTAATTTAACCTAAGCATGTGTATTGAATGCTGTTAGGGTTCGCTGCCACATCACCCATGTTTCTTTTGTTCGTTTGCTTCGTTTTTTACCCTGCTCGTTAGTTTCCCTAGGTCCCTTAGTGCTTTTGTTTTCCCGGTGCCGTGTGTGTGTTGTGTGTGCTTCACAGGGATCAATTGGACCAGTTTGCCACCATTACCACTACCACCGCTGTATTCAAACCTGGTTCGGAGTCATTCTCATTACTACCATGCCATAAAATGCCCGTCTATATTTCCAGACCTCACCTTGATTTTTGCGCTCATCCTGGTTTCCTTCTTTGCAGCACTTGCGCCCGCAACGGTCCTTCCAAGGTTTCTTCCTTCTACATTCAAGGAGTTTTTGCCACTGCCACCATTGGCTTGCTTAATTTGGGATTGGCCTTTTAAGATAATTTACTATTGTAAAACTGCTTTGAGACAATGCACCACCGTAAAAAGTCCTATATAAAAGAATTTGACTTGACAAAATGTCCACAAAATGTTTAGCATTATTGATGTGCAAGGGCAACAAAGGTGAAATTTGTTGTTGAAGGAATAGCATACGACCTGGTGCTCTTAGTGCTGACGGACGCGTATGGGGGGAACCCCTGAGGTATTTAGCATTTTTAGGGGCACTTTGAGGGTCTCCCGTTCCGTATTCGTGCACTCCTTGCACGCCCGAGCTCATGCTCTTCCGTTGTCGGCACCCAGCGAGCCTCACTCTAAGCCGGCTGCCCGTCCTTAATGGGACGCGCCCCGGCTTGGCCTACATACTTGTGGCATACGTGCGCCCGAGCACATGTGCTTTTCGCTATCTATTTCGCGTTCGCCCTACTCGCGCGCCCGGCGCTCCGGCGACCTCTGCGATTTAGTCGCACCCTCGCCATATGCGCACCCGAACTCACACTTGCCCTCTGGCGTTCCGGAGTTCCTCCATGCCCCTGATGTTCTGGAGTTCTCCTTGCCATGCGATTTGGGAGACGCCCCAAATCAGCGCTATTCTGATTTCTTAAAGCAGCATCTTTAAAGGTATGACAGCCAGTCTGTTCCTATGTTTGGTGACTTCCATCACAAGCTGAATAGGGGATCTTATTTAATGATGTATAGAAATATAAACGTGTAATTTCATTACAAACACAAGATCTATTATGTTATGTCTGGTTAACTTAATATACAGGGTGAGTCAAAAGACACAGGACACCCTTATATTTCAGAAACAAAAGGAAAAATTAGATATCTGATTACCCCAGAAAGTAATGGGTGAGGGGTCCAATATATTAGTCTGGAACATGGCCACCATCTTAAAAGCTGCCATATTGGATCAAGAGCAAGTGTTTATGTAGCATATCAGATTTGCAAATCAATTTCTGAGACAATTGTGGTCTTCCTTCATATGCTCTATGTTTGTTTTCCCATTGTAAAAACTTGCCATTAATCCAATATGGCGGCCTTCAAGATGGCAGCCATGTTCAGGACATAGACTAAAAGTTAGGCCCTCTCACCCATTACCTGCTGGGGTATTGATACAAATATGTCATTTTCCCTTTGGTTTTTGAAATAGAAGGGTGTCCTGTGCCTTTTGACTCACCCTGTATATATGTGCTCAGTGGGAAAGTTTTGTTGGCATGGCATAATCAGTCAACACTAGGAGGAGAAGGAAAGTTATTGCCCTCTGATGTGATCTGGAACTAATGTAAACCTATGGAATGTGCTGAGAGGTAGATTATTTCACTTATGCTTCTGGCAGTATATTAAAAACTTGATATCTATTTATCTTAGAACAAAACAATCCTCAGCAAAGTCAAATTGGGGATTTTGTTATACTTTAGCTTCATATTTTTAAACCTTTAAAATTATCATGTTTACCGTCAATATTCATCAATATTCATTTACATAATGTTATAACATAATTTTTTTTATTATTCAGGTGTGATGTAGATGTAACATGGAAGCAACTTTGGTCTTGTCACATGACAATTACAGACTCAGCTTCCTCTCCATGAGTATTGGAGATTCAGCAAACTGCCCTTGGAGATATATGGCAAATGAACTAGAAACTAGAGTTCAATCTGAACTCTTAAAGATGCCAGCCAACCTATATGACTTAATGATGCCAATGTGCAGCCTGACATGACAACAATATCACTGACAGACCTCCCATGACCAGAGGCAAGGATCAGACCATAGAGGCTCAGCATTGGGAACCAACCTCTCTTTTTTCAGTTATGGAGTATGAGTTAAATGTCACCTTAGAGCCTAATACTCTGTACCCTGGCACCAAAAAGTAAATTACTATTCAGTTTATTTTTCAATTCTTATTCACATTTAAATTTTTATTCACTTCGTACTTAAGCTCAAACTCAGTTACTGAGTGTATGCATCATTTTGAACCCTTTGAATACAGCTGCATGGCTATGTTTTTGAAGACTGTGTACACTTTTTATCCACATTATTTGACACTCTGACAGGTGCATCTTGCATATGTAAGGTTAAACATAGCAGTTTAATTGTACAAGTACATTTGATGCTCATTCTTCGTAACCACATACACATACAATTACTAATAAAGTTCCCAATAAAGTGGCTAGAGAGTGTATATTATTCCCCTACTTTTCATTAACTGTTATACTTTCTGTTTATTAATTTGCAAGGGAAAAAGTATTAGGATTTACAAATTGCTTATATATCCTTCTCTTCCTCCACCTCCTGGACAAGGATCAGAAATGAATCTGCTCTGTGTCTTCCTTGACAGGGTGTGACACTTGCCTAAACCGCTGGTTGTGAGCTGACTTGGAGAATTTCCTTGGTAGTTAAGTATTTCATGATAAAACAACCCTTGATTTACAACATCTGATCTACTTAGATACATGCTAGAAACATTGTCTAGCTAGTGTGAAGTTGTGAAAAAGAGTATATTTTGATCAAATTGATTAGTAGAGTATGAAGCTGATGATTAATAAATGAATAAAAACAGTAAATATTTTAGTTTTGCGCTACTGTTGTGTTTAAGAGGTTTTACCATGTTTAGAGTTTATTGTCCTACCCAGACTGAATAGGTAAGAAAATAATTTAGAATGGAGTGTTAATGTTAATGTAGTCTCACGTTTTTACTTTTCCTTACTAATATTTTTTTATTTAACATACTTAATGTTTTTAGTTTTTATATTACCTAATCAATTAACAGTTTTAGCAGGTAGTTTTAACAGTACAATTTTATTTGAAGATAAAATACATTGTGTTTTCCCTTGATCACTTCCCATATTTATGATGAATGCAGTGTATTGGGGCCATGTCCTTCATGCCTTTCAAGGTGATTGGTTTAAGGTTAATGGTTTAAAACTACACAGTAAGTCTGATTTCCTGTGCTGTTTAGTACAACGTGATTGGTTGCTAGTCCAGTTCACAGATACCCTGACAGGAATAAACAAGTAATAACCCAATGGAGGTGGCTTTTGAAGTACCCTTTTGTACCTTTTGGACATTTGTTGTTTTTTTTGTACAAAATGTATCTTTTATAAATTCCACATCTATGTGAAAACTTCCCATAACTTTTCAATAACCTCGTTTTCCCTTTGGACTAAAAAAGTCTATCATTTTGGGTTAAGCTACAGGTCCATGGCTCATTTACTACCAAATATTATAGAATCAGAAAGGTGGTACATACTGTAGCTACGGAAAATGTTAAAACTACAATAAAATGATGGTGCCACCATTATTGTTGTATTCTAGTTTAGTACATAACTGTCCATATAACAATTACACTTCATTACATAATGGTTCATTACATCAGAGTAAAGATCATAATAACTATCTGCTTGTTTAATAATGTGTGTTTCTGGTATTTAATTTATTTATCTTCTCCTGCCTTACGTGTGCAAAATTGACCCTGATATTAAAGTACTTAATGTGATTAGTGGCGAGTGCAGGAAGAGTGAGGGCGCTTGGTTTGCCGGCTAGGATTCCTGAGTATGCTATTGAGGAGATGCGGGCCTAATCGTTGTTTTGCTTTATACCTCCTCCCAGTTCTGCACCACTACTAAAGGCCTGCAGTATCCCTTGATCTTATGTCCAGGCTCTGCATGGGGCATCATTAATTTTATGTGGTCAAATACTTGGTATTATAACACTAATGGGGGGGAAAGCATGCTTTTCATTGTTGTACTCAAAATATTTTATATAGAGCATATTCATTTTATATAGTGCATATTCATTTTATATAGTGCATATTCATTGATTGTGTGATGGTATTTTATTTAGTTTTTTAAGATATTGTCACACATAAATTATTTATTTATTTACCACAGTTAATTACTGTATATCCCCTAAACACACATAAACATTATATGTGTATTAATGTAACCAAAACCATTAAAGATCAGATTTACACAAAATATTATACATAACATATTAGATCAATTGAAGGATCATCCCCCAGCAAAACTTTCTCAGGATTATCAACTCATTCTTAATAATTTCACCAAAAGAAATTCTATTCTTATCTGGTATTATGTTGTGCATTTGCTCAGCTATCCCAAAGGCACACTAAGCAAGGGAATTTTAAGTAACCGCTTTGTTGTCCTAAAGGAATTAATAAAACTTTCAGGCCACCACATACAATCCAACAATGATAATTATATTTCAAAATCAATTACAATGAAGTTGGGACGTTGTGTGAAACATAAATAACAACAGAATACTATGATTTGCAAATACATACTACAATGGCAAGACATTTTATGTTCAAAAGGATAAACTTTATTGTTCTTTGCAAATACAGCCGAATCCGGTTAATGGGACCAGCCGCTTATTCGGACCAAATCCTACAGTACCGAAACAAATCCTATTACGTGTAATATTATTCGCTTATTTGAACCAAAATTCCGCTTAATCGGACTGACAAATGTGAGAGCGAATAAGAAAAATAAGCCACAAGTCGCCACCTAGCGGATGAAAGCTGATCAGCGATTTATGGGAGGATTTTTGGGATCCCTGGGAGAATTTATGCTTTTATCAAAGGTCAGGAAATTTGAAAAGTTGTGTTGACTAGAGCAAAACCAGCGGGAGGAGAACACGCCCAACACTTTCTTGATTTTGTTCAAGTGCAGTCCGTCAAGAGAACACGTCAGATCACACTGGGTAAGTTTTGGTTTTAGTTTAGTAAGAATTTAGTAAGAACTTTTTTACAGTACTACGCTTCGGATGCTGAGTACCTATACATTGGTTGAAAATTAATTTTTCTATTAACAAACTTCGCAATCAACAGTAGTTCTTGTTTGTACATTCGCTATATGTGTATATCGCACAATAAATGTTTAATAAACATTTAATATGTTATATAGCATGTCCCGTCTTGTAACACAGGGCATGTTCGTTTAATCGGACCAGCCGGTTATTAGGACCAAAACAATCACGTCCCGATGTGGTCCGATTAACCAGAATCGACTGTATTCGCTAATTTTGATTTTGTTGCCTGCAATTCGTTCACAAAAATTTGGGACAGGGGCATGTCTACCACTGTGTTATATCACCTTTCGTTTTAACATCACTCAATAAGCATTTGAGATTTGAAGACACCAATTTTGAAGCTTTATAGGTGGAAATCTTTCCCATGTTTTACCCTTGCTTGATGTACAACTTCAGCTGCTCAACAGTCCGGGATCTCCGTTGTCTTATTTTGAGCCACGTTGTTGTAACAAGTGCAGAATGTGGCATTGGCATTGCTTTGTTAAAATAAGCAGAGGAAAAGACGTTTCTTGGATGGCAGTATGTTGCTCCAAAACCTGTATGTACCTTTCAGCAATAATGGTGCTTTCACAGATGTGCAAGTTACCCATGCCATGGGCACTAACACACCCCCATACCATCAGAGATGCAGGCTTGTGAACTTTACGCTGATAACAATCTGGACAGTCCTTTTCTCTTTCACCTGAAAGACAAGACATTCACGATTTCCAAAAAAGTGGAAATGTGGATCCTGAGCTAAGTAAATTTAATTGATTAATTTTAGAGGGAGTAATATGGCTCATGCTGCGCCTGTTCTCTGTGCCTGTTCTGAGTGTGGCATGTTTAGCTATTCTTCTTCCGTCACTAGTGTAAATTTTGTTGGTGATAGGTGTAGGCTTGTAACTAATCTGACTGAGAAGATTGTAGCATTAGAATCGCGCATCCACACATTATAGAAGGCTAGATCACATTCTAGTTTAGCAAATCTGGACACCTCAGGCATAGTTACTGCCCCACTACCCCACCCCCTCCAGCAACTTTGCAGCAGGGTAAGTGGGTTACGGTTTGGCAACATAGTCGTAAGGCTAGCCCACCAGAGCACCACTCTTTACCTGATAACGTGTCCAAAAGATTTACCCTCCTCAGTAAAACACCCCTTGAGCAGCCTGTTGAAAGAGCTCTGGTTATAGGTGACTCTATTTTGTGAGACTAGCTACCCTTTGGGGACACCATGTTTCTGGGAGCCAGAGATCTGGACATAATAGAGAGAAATAGTAAGCTTCAGAGCTGTAGATTCTCTAGAATAGTTATTTATGTAGGGGCTAACTGTTACAGGCAATCCTAGGAATTCCACGAGTCTCGTTGAATCCCCACAAAAGGAAACAGAAACGGAACCCAAAATGCAAAATCCACAGACAGACTACCAACTTAGAAAACAAAAGGAAATTAATGAACAACTAAACAGCGCATACTGGTCATACTGGTCCAGGGCCTGTCCATGTTAGGGTTCGACACTTGGAGCTGAGACCCACTTGGAGTTGAGAGCACCAACTGGCCTGGGGTGCAGAGCCACCATCGAGGTACCAGGCAAAGTCGTTCAAGAGTGATCACCCGATGGAGCCTGATGCTCCCTTCTGGAGGTGCCAGGATACAAGAGTCTGAGAGTCCAAAAATGGCCTAAGAGCCGACAGTCCAAAAACGGCGTAAAAGTCAGGAGTGAAAACGGTATGAAAGTCGGGAGTCAAAACGGAATGGAAGCCAGGAGTCAAAACAGCATTGAAGTTGAGAGTCAACATGGCAGTCAAACAAAAAAGGTAGCTTAGGAGCCAGCTAAACACAACTGAACAGGGCGAGGATTACCAATGAACCGACGAACACAAACATGAATGCTGGGCTTAAACAACAACAACACCTGATGAACGAAAATCACAAACAGGTGAGGGGAATGAGAAGGTGTTGTGAGCGCCACCTTCAAGGTACCAGGCGAAGTCGTTCCAGAGAGGTTACCCAATGGAGCCTGACACTCCCTTTTGGTTGAGCAGGAGGTGCCAGGATCCCTAGCGGTGTTAGAGGTTACTGAGCCAAATTATGTAGAAGTGGTTAGAGTTGCGAAAGGCATTGTCTGATGCAGTAATGTGCTCTGGATGCATCCCAATGTGGCAAAGCAACCAGGCCTATAGCAGATTATGGCCTCTGAATTGCTGGCTGTCCAAGTGGTGCTTTGAAATATTTAGGCATAAATCAATGCAATGCATTGCTTTATCTATTCAGCAACCTTCCAGATGCTAGATTCAGCAACCTTCTGTTAAACTAGCTCTAAACCAGTTCTAGAATATTTTTCCCCAAATACTGATACTCAACTGTCCTCACTTATTAGCTAATGTTTATTACATACAATTACTACATATTTCCTCAAAGAATTAATACACTGTATTATAAAATCACTGCTTATTATTTTAAATGTATCCATTACCTTTGGTTATGTGCCAAAATCCTTTAAATGTGCATTAAATTAAACACCTGATTAGAAAAAGCAAATCTTGTGTATTAGGTTATCTTGTGTTCTGTCTAATTATAGACCATTTTTGTCAATTTTCAAATTTACCTTTTGTTACGAGGTGGTTTTTATTTAGGACCCAGGTATGCGGGATAGACATATCCCACGATGTATAATAAAAATGGGATAGAACAACTGAAAAGGGATGAAGAGCGGCGCGTAAGACTCCTAACACAATCAAACCGAAAGGATAAAGGGGCATGTCAAGGTTGCCTCCCAAGTGGGAGCAACACACAAACTGGTTGCGAGAGGGCGCCAAAGCGCCAGTCAGGGCAGACGTGCAGAAAGCACGGTTTTGGGACGTCTCTTAAATGGCGAGGCACAGAGCCAAACCAGAGCACGTCTTATAGAGTGCGTGTTACCCGGTGGCTACTGTAGTCGGGGCATATCTCGAGTCAGCCAACTAGAGTCAGACTCAAGACACGTATGCTTCTAACGCACTACCGGGTAGCTGCTCTAAAAAGTGCAGAGGACGCCGAAGCGCCAAACACCCATGCAGCGTTGTTTGGTAGGGGGCGAAGAAATCGCAGAAGTGGCTAAAGCGCAAAAAGGCAAGCATATAAGCGCGCTTATAGCACGAGTGGGAATAACACACTAAAGGCGGATATGGAATCCCGGTGGAATAATGATGGCCTGGCCCCGAACAGTGCCAAAAACCACGCTTTTATAGGACAAGAAGCAGCTGTTTGGGATCAGGACATAATTAAGATAATGGATATAAGGCCGCCTCACCGATAACACTCCAGGGGAAGGTAGGAACCCTAACACATTTCCTCTCCTCCCAAGACTGTGAAATAAAGATTGGTTACTTCTATTCTAAATCTATGGCTAATAGCTGATTTGCTGTTCGGTATAAAGCTGTTGGTATATAGCTGTTCGGTAACGTCCAGTCCAACTGTAAAAAACTTACGATTGATTCAGATCTCTCCCTTGACGTGCACATCACCAACATCACACTAATTTCTTTCTTCAGTTACGTATTAGCTAAACTTAAAAATAATCTTTTTTTTCAAGATGTGGAGAAACTGGTTAATGCATTAATAAGGTTGGATTACTGTAATGCATTACTTTTACATTTATGTCATTATATCATTTAGCAGACGTCCTTATTCAGAGTGACTTAGGTTAAGGGCCTTGCTTAATCCCAACTGTGGCAAAAGGTGAAATTTGAAGTCCAGTACCTTAACCACTAGGTCCCACTTGGGACTTGCTGGATGCTCTAATAAATCTCTAAACAGATTAAAATTCTGCATTAATTATAAAATACTTCTTGTGACATATAAAGCTCTATACAGTCTGGACCCACATTATTTGAGCTTGTTTACTTCGTTCACAGAGTGCAGGACTTCTTTCAGTTCCTAGAATCAAAAAGTCACAGCAGGGGGAAAAATCTTTCTCATACTTGGCCCCCCAATGGAATAAACTCCCATAGACTCAGACAGTCTCCAATTTTTAAGTCTAGGCTAAAAACATTTTTATTAATTCAGACTTTTGCTTAGATTTAGACTGGAACACATAGCTCAGGTTGGCTCTTGCCTCTTGCTATGTTACCTTCTGGTTTTCCTCCTTCTAGCGATGCGGCTTTAGTTAATCCTGCCTGAGTTTCATACTTGATTGTTAATAGACTATGTGCTCCTAACCAATAAGTAACTACATTTTCTCTTTTCTCTCCGAGGTGATGTACCCACCACAGAAAAAAAGTCCTACCATGCCCAGGCCACACCATAGTGCAGTAACTCCCCACATCATTCAATTATTAGATGTTCAAATATTTTATATAATTTAATTAAATTGTTATTTACTTACTTTTACTATTAATACAAGCTTAACTGTTTCAGCTAACATCTAGGCCACCCAAGGAAGATGGGTCCCTTTTTGAGTCTTGGTCGATGTATGTATGTCGATGTACCTGAAGCTCCCTTATTCATATAGTAATGTCTCAAAAAATTTTCTCTCTGTAATGATACTTAAATGTGTTACCGGGAGCCAACAGGTTTTTCCTGAACCAAGCAGCCCAGTTTGATTGAATGACTGGCACATTCTGGCACTAACATTTCATCACTGGAGTATCTAAAAAAATGGAATGGCAGAATTCATCGTTGCCTGAACTTTCCGAAGTACTGAAGTATGGATATGAGCTATGTGTCTTATAGTTGTGGAGAGATTTGGGCACTGAAAAGAAGATTTTGCTTTTGTGCTCAGGCCTGGAATAATTATCATGCAGAAGTTGAAGTCTTTTTCAAACCATTGGGAAAGATAAGCTTTCTCTGACCTTTAGTGAACTGTCTCAGGTCCTGCACACTTTATATGGTGCCAAAGCTTTGTCATGACCTCCTAGTTTAACCACAGAATATGCATGATAAGCATTTTATACAAATTCAAATATATTTGTCCTTTGTTTGGGTGTTTAAAACAACCACAAAAGTACAGAATACATCAGAATAATTCCGACATCATCCATGAATCATTCAAGTGTTGGATGACATATTCAACAAAAACAGATTTAACAGACTTAAATATGCTGCAACTTTTAAATGTTGTTGTCAGTTTTCATGCTGCTTATATACCCATATAATGGTAAAGTGATTCTTATGTCTTTTTTTAACTGATTAAACTGATTTCTAAACTGTTTAATAAGAAGTGTTCCTATTAGTTATATTGATTGCATATTCAGCATTTATTTATGCATATTAAGCTTCTCTTTCTGCAAATTAATTATCTTTTTGCATATTCAGCATATCTAAATAATAATGTCACAGAGGCAGCTGGTAGTTGTAGAAGCAGTGATCTGGGCACAGGAGTGGATGAGGCATGGAAACCTGGCCGGAAACCTAAGGGAAGGATGAGTCAGATGTCAAATACCCATAATGAAATTTTTGTGAGCAGTGTAGTTTGTCATGGTGACCTAACCAGGCCATGTTCAGTAGTGGTGGTTGTGAAAAACCGATAAATAGGCAGCAAACAAAAACAAAGAGACATGGAAGCCTGAAAATGAATGATAGTTAATCATACGTAAAATAAAAAAAAACAAGTAATGTAGGCTGGCAATCTGGAGGATTATAATGGCGTTCTAATATGGAACTGGAGATCAATGACAAACAGGTGTGTGGAAAATTCAAGTGCGTAGATCAGGGGTCTCAGACTCGCGGCCCGGGGGCCAATTGCGGCCCGCGGAACGATGTTTTGTGGCCCTCTACTTTAAATCAAAGCTTAGTGTTAGTGCGGCCCGCTGGTTTTTTTCTTACATGCACCTGCGTGAGTTGTTGCGCTGGCCGTTTTATATATTTTAACACTTGTGGGCTACCGTACCTCAAGCTCGTGACCAATACAAATTATCAATGTTGGTCACCCAGTGAAGGGTAAATATATCCTGTCAGCTAGTACAAGTACATTTTTTGTCACTCAGTTATGTCTTTTTCCAAATCTGCCGTGAAGAGAAAGGTTGGCGATGAGCACAGACAATTTCAGGAGAAATGGGAAACGGAATATTTTTTTGTAGAGCACAGGGGCATCCCGACGTGTCTAATATGCACTGATAAAGTTGCGGTGCACAAGGAGTATAACATCAGACGTCATTATTCAACTAGACATGCTGAGGAGTATGCAAAATACCAGGGAGATGAGCGAGAGGACCGGGTCGCCAAACTTAAAACATGTCTACTAAGGCAACAAGATTTTTTCAAAAAAGCAAGCAAAGAGAGTGATGCAGCAGTCGAAGCAAGCTACGTGGTAAGTGAGATGATTGCTAAGGCGGGAAAGCCTTTTAAAGACGGCGAGTTCATCAAACAATGCATGTTACAGGCTGCAAGTATAGTCTGTTCAGAAAAGAAAAGTCTGTTTAGCAACATCAGTCTTTCAGCCAACACAGTGGCAGAGCGCATTTCTGACCTGTCGGGTAACATTTACGATCAACTGCGTGAGAAAGCTAAACATTTTCATTCATACTCCATCGCTCTTGATGAGAGCACAGACGTCACCGACACTGCGCAGCTCGCAATATATGTCCGTGGTGTTGATGACAAGTTTGAAGTGATGGAGGAGTTGCTCACAGTGATTCCAATGCATGGCCAGACTACCGGTCAGGAGATATTCAGCCAGCTGTGTGATGCCATTGTGGATGCCGGCTTACTATGGAAGAGTTTTGCTGGAATAACCACCGACGGAGCGCCATCAATGACAGGGAGGAGAAATGGACTGGTGGCACTTGTTCAAAGAAAACTGGAAGAGGAGGGTGTGGAAGAGGCCATTGCTTTGCACTGCATTATCCATCAGCAGGCCCTTTGCAGCAAATGCCTCAAGTTTGACAATGTGATGTCTGACGTTGTGAAATGCATCAACCATATCAGATCCAGGGGCTTAAAGCACCGGCAGTTCCGCACCTTTTTGGAGGAAATAGAGTCAGCATATGAGGATGTGCTCTACTTCACCGAGGT
>JAVSBV010123117.1:0-18790 GCA_033117975.1 Parotocinclus spilosoma | reverse complement strand
GTGAATATGATCTGAGCCAGAAGTGGTTATGTCCTGCCTTCCTTGGAAAAAAACTAGAATTGTTTTTTTTAATATTATTATCATAACTTAAACATAAATACATAAATTTAAATAACATATACTCATCTGACAAAAAACAGTGTTTAAGGTGGAAGTAATAAGCTTCTGCACTAAACTGATTGGACTACAAATGCCTGCTGCTTGGTGTGCTAGGGGATTCATAGATTTAGAAGAGCTGGTACAGTGCAGTTATGTGTGGAAAATGGGACGCAAAGAAGATGTTAATGATTGGCAAAAATCCCAATCTACAGGAAATTCTCATCAGAATAGTGGCAGAAAGACGAAACTATGAGGTGCGTTTCAGTCACAGGTAATTGTTTTGTGCAGTGAGTAAATATAGTAATATGCTTTGAATTAATTTGTGCTGATAAAACACACAAAGTATTCACTTTTCATTTCATTTTTTTCATTTTTGTTTTGATCCACTACGTATCATCACCCGAGCCCACAAATATTTAGTTGTGAATTCTAAAGTATTGTACATATTTATGTACAGCTTGATTATTTCTGAGGAGTATTCGGTTTGATTTATTTTTGTTATTTGTTGAAGTATTATACAGCTTTTGTAGCTGTACAGAATGCTCTAAATATGTTCTTGTAAAGTTAATACAGCAGACTCTGAGATTAGACAAGTTACACACATTTATTGACTACAGTGCAAATTCAGTATGAAACTATTTTCATGATGCTTCCCAGTTAAGATTCTGTCAGATGAGATCACACCATACTTGTTGTACTGCCAATTGCGTGCCATTCTTAGTATAACTTGTTGAGCATAATACAACCTGTAGCCTGTACTTATTTAAATGTAATATAAAAGTCCTTTTTGGGTGGCATCTTTGGTGTCTTCCTCAGGAATTTCTCTTGCAAATGCTGCTATTTATTGTTCTTACAAATGCTGAAATCAAATCTACACCCTTAAATATGCTCGATTAATATGTGTTAACATGGCTATAACACAAATGACAGTTTGACTCACCATCGGTGCGAAGGATAAGAGGGGTGGGCGGGCCATGAACACGCGTTTTGGTGACAGTATTGGTGACGACACAAGTGTAGTTGCCCACATCGGAGGGCTCCACCTTGGCGATATACAAATTCCCAGTCTCCTGGGACACAAACCTTCGTGAATCCTGCTTCACAAACGATGGGTACTCATTAAAGATCCAGCTGAAAGTCAGCCCTAAAAAAGAGAGAAAGAAGACTGTTATGTGATTTGAATCACAAACAAACAAAGAGAAACTAATTTTATAGCTTGAAAATTTTGCACCACCAGAAGCAGTGAATGTTGTGACATTTCTGTTCACAACAAAAAGAAAATGGCCAGAGCCAGTACATTTATGAATCTTGCATCTCCCTAGAGATGCTAAATTAGCATTCGGGCTACATGCTAGGGTGAAAATTAATCAGGCTGAGGAGGGTTGTGGGGCTTGGAGGGTGAAAATTAATGATGGTAGAAGATAGTTGGTGTCCTACGATTTTTGGCCTCCAGTCAAAGGGGATAGCAAGACTACCTGAGCAGTGCTTAAAACATGCCGAAAGATTTCTTACAAGGACATTCTTTCCCTAAAAGGACAGACCCTTTCACTGTAAATTCTTCTGTAATCTTAATATGCAGAACAGTTTTAACAGACATGCAATCTGAAAAATTGCACACTACACCACTAAGAAATGTTGGCACCCTGAGAAATAAATATTGTTGGTACCCTGAGAACTAATAAAGAAATAAGTTTCACAGTTTATTAGTGTATGCTAGAACCCCGTTTTTGCTGTGATAAGATGATGAAGACTGCCATGGCTTCTACATGTTTGTGCCTGAAGTAGTCAAGTAAGTGCTTTGCGATCCAGGTAATATCAACAAGATTTCACAATATTTCAAAACACATCTAGTGATGTTACTGAAACCCTGGTTTTCTGTCTTAAAATGCTCAATGCATTTTGGATCAGGTGACTGAGAAGGAATGTCCATGACAGTCAGCACTGCTTGATATCCTTTGGTCTTTAAGTCACTGTTGCAAATCTCTAGGTTTGAATTTAAGTTATTTAATGTATTGCCCTGCTGCATATAAATCCGCCACAAAAACCTAAACAATAATTTTCATTAGTGGTCTCAATCTTTCGTCATCACTGTATCTCAATATTTCAAATTTGGTGATTTTTCTGTATACATTTTCTCTGTGTAAATTTGTTGTTTAAGCAATGAAATAATGAGCATATGTAACATATATTGAGAACTGGATTCCAAAATATCATTCCGTAATGCTCTTTTCCACTGAGCTTTAATCAAGTCTTGGTGAGCATATCTTTTCAGCCTGTTCTCCTTCCAAATTAGTCACTTCCTTCCCAAAAGAGCATTCCTGATTACTTGCCACTGTAGTCTATAGAAGCTGTTTTTTGTTGATTTTGGAACTCTGTCTGTATTCTAAAAAACAGATAAAAAGATCCAATCAATATGGAACACTGATTCTTTGAAAATACACTAATTATATTTAGTGGGCTACCATTAACAGTTTTATCATTTACGCATGCAGTACAGGTAATCCCCTTTTTATTGTGGTCCAATTTACAATATGTATATACAATATACTTCACAAAGCCAATCTGCTAAAACAATTAGTAGAAATCGCACTCTAAATTCTGAAGTTTTTTTGTACATATATATAGTATAGTATATATATATATAGTATGATACTCTCCTGCATTCTCATGTGCTCTATGAGGAACTAGTACATCACATGGTGTCAGTGATGAGCGCTGGGAATCATAGGGAGGAAAATTTTAATTAATGAATATTCAGTACATTTAAACTCTCCATTGTATCCCCATTATAAATGGGGGGCTACCTGTGTTAATATTGTATGTTCCCTTTCACACACAAACTGAAATTGGTGGAATTTAAGTTCCAGACAGTTTGCTTATCTATTGTGTGTTCCTTCAACTTGAGTGCTGCATTGTTTTCATGCTCAAAGGATTCACTAATAAATTATTCTGCACTAAGAACTGTACCATTAAAACATGTACAGGATGACAGGGTTAACAAAAGGCACATGTCACCCTTTTATTTTGGAAACAAAAGGAAAAATGACATATCAGAATACCTCAGCAAGTAATGGATGTAATCTTTTAGGTTATGTCTGGAACATGGCAGAAATCTTGGAAGTTGGCAAGTTTTTTCAATGGGAAGGTGGCCATGTAGCAAAAAAGACCAGAATTGTTTCAGAAATCAACTGCCAAATGCAGATTTGCAATATTTTAAAAGTTCAAAAGTTATAAACACAGAAATTTCTAAATCTTTGTTGTTCATCACTGGCAAATGAAAATATGATTGATGATTCTTATGTCCGGGGAATGAAGCTGCTGTATTATAGCCACAGACTTCAACAACCGACACCCAGAAACACCACAATTTCACACAGAACTACTGCATCCCTCATAGCCAAATTCCAAGAAATTGGGATTGTGACTGACAAGCCACATAACGGTCGTCCAAATACTGCTACTGACGATGAAACCTTTGGCAGTATTTGTGAAAAGCCAACGATGCAGAGTTTGAGTACTGTATAAATGTTGATTAGCTTACTCTCTCTCTAAACATCCATCTTTTAAAAATATAAATATATAATAAAATACATTACAAAAAAAATACATACAGCCATTGTGATTCCACTAAATCCAATTCAGGGTAAATCCAACTGGCAGCACAGAGCACAAGCAGATCGCATGCACAAATACACGCTCACTCTCACTGCGAGACTTTAAATGTACCAGCTGACCTAATCTATTTCTTTGGAATGTGAAAGATACACAGAAAACTCACACGTACACAAGGCAAATCCTCCCAGGTGGAGTCCCGGCTGGGAATCGAACCAGGGATCTCTGAGGGTGTAAGTCCTAACTACTATGTCACCTTGACACACCATTGTGTAATTTGCTGTGTGAAAACTTCTGAAAGGGCTTTACTTAACCAAGCAATGGTTATATTACTGCATCACTATTATTTGCTAGCCATAATCTTCATCCACAGCCATCACGTCAAGATTAAACCACACTTTTGATCAGTGTGGGCTAACAAGCTAATGTAATTCAAGGTACCATCTCTCTCATAAAGTGAAAAAAGTGTAACTAATCTAAATTGAATGGAAGCAATTGCAGACACCTACGGCTAGTTTGCTGTAAATGTAAAGTTTAATTACTTAGGGTCATCTTTGTAGAAACGTTTCACAAACTTGGCTATAACTATATAAAAATAGCAATATATAACTATATATAACAATGAGAGTATAACAGTGAGAGGTTTAATCACGCATTATCATTTATCACTAGATCATGTCTACAAAAACAATAATGCCAGAATAATGTAAAAGTTTAATAATATACGCCGTTTAATGTCTGCATCACATTCTGTGAAACAGTTTGTTGATTAAAATGGTTCTTGACCGGACACTACTATATTCACATTGTCTATTTATGCTACTATAAGGTAAAAATAAAGGGTATATTCAGAAGAAAATGCAGAGATCCAGCTGACAACATGATTTGAATGCCACTATCTACACAGCATCTGAACTGTTATAGCCTGCATACCACCCTCCCAAGTAATTAAACAACAACGTAGTTATTCAGTTACAAGCACACAGTAAAAAAAAAATCATACACAGAGGTATCAAAATATAAATCCAAACAACGGAATAAACATAACTCGCTGGCTGTACATAACTATTTGATAAAAAAAAAACAACAACAAAAAACCCCACTAATTTTCGAAATAGACAATGCAATATCACCTTTTGTACAGTTTAAACCTTTAAGTAGACAAATTCAGCATGGTGATACTATCACAGTTGTCAAATGACCGCTGCATGGTACTTTAAGGTAGATTTAGGTAAAGCCGACATGGAGTTTGTAGAGTTTGTTGTCAGCCGAACATTTTCCATTTCATTTCTCCACTTGAGTGCGTGTGCTAAAAGTTGCTCGTATTTATGCGCATAGTTAATGCAAAGTTAATATATTCATAAAAGTGAAAAATTTAATTAGATTTAATTTGTGTGCTTCATGTTACACCACATGTAAGCAGCACGTGTGCAGCATTACAGCAAACTTGACTTACTAACAAGAATAACGACATTAAGACGAAATTGTCCAGATTTTGTCAATCTAAAAAAACAACCAAATGTTGTTATTGTGATAGGAGAATCAGTCTCATATTATCGTTTCTGTGCCAGTTAGAATTTACTTCCGCAGTGCAAACACAGGCACACATAAACAACACAGCGCTTTGACTGAATTTAATTCAGAATTCATTTAATGTATGGAGCATTCCTGAGTTTGTGTATGAAAGCATGGCTAACGTGCGTTCATGATGAGGAAGTATTAGATTTTAGTTGTGTTTTTAGTTACACTTGATAGTTTCCCTATGCCTATATAACGGAATACGTTATTTTAGGCACATCCATGTCTTATCAGTGAGTGATGTTTGCTATAAATGGCGGAAATTATGTGAAGGAACATAACTCCACAACAACACATTTACTAAAACTTTTTAAACAGCTTTATGCTCCTGAACATAGGAAATGTAATAAAACTACCAAAGGCAAAGATTTTAAAGCTTATCTTTCCTCAGTAACGAAGTTAGTAAGTTTCCTTTTAAAAATTTAAAAAAATAAAAAAAAAAACTAATACAGTGGGTATGGAACGTATTCAGACCCCAATCAAATGTTCACTCTTTGTTTCATTACAGCCATTTGCTTAAATCAAAAAACAAAAACAGACATGTGGAATTTTTTGTAAATTTATTGTAAATATCACATGAACATAAGTATTCAGACCTTTTTCTGTGACACTCATATTAAACTCACAAGCTGTACATTTCTTTTAATCCTTCTTGAGATAGATCTACTCCTTCATTGATGTCCATCTGTGTTTAATTGGACTGATTGGACTGGATTAGGAAAGGCACACACCTGTCTATATAAGACCTCACAGCTCACAGAGCATGTCAATGCAAATTAGAATCATGAGGTTGAAGGAACTGCCCAGGGAGCTCAGTGAAAGAATTGTGGTAAGGCACAGGACGACTGGTTGCAATTGAAGGAAAGATGAATGTGGCCAAGTACAGACATATCCTGGAAGAAAACCTCTTCCAGAGTGTTCAGGACCTCAGACTGGGCCGAATGTTTACCTTCCAACAAGACAATGACCCTAAGAACACAGCTAAAAATAAAGGAGTGGCTTCAGAACAACTCTGTCACCATTCTTGACTGGCCCAGCCAGAACCTGACCTAAATCCAATTGAGCATCTTTAAAGAGACCTGAAAATGAAACTGGAGAGAATCTGCAAGGAAGAATGGCAGAGAATCTCCAAATCAAGGTGTGAAATTCTTGTTGCATCATTCCGAAGAAGACTCATGGCTGTACTAACTCAAAAGGGTGCTTCTACTAAATACTGAGCAAAGGGCCTGAATACTTGTGACCATGTGACATTTCAGTTTTTTTGAAACATTTGCAAAAATTTCTACATGCCTGTTTTTTCTGTTAAGATGGGATGCTGAATGTATATTAATGAGAAATAAAATTAACTTTTTTGATTTTAGCAAATGGCTGCAATGAAACAAAGAGTGATACATTTAAAGGGGTCTGAATACTTTCCATACCCACTGTAACCCCATAACTTGTTATTCCTAAGCATTGATGGGCTATGACAGCAGACAACCAGTTTGAGTGTCATTGCTGTATAAGGGAAACAGAAAGACAAAACTTTAGTAAGCAAAACAGCACAAACTGGATCATTGCCTTGTCAGAAGAATTCAGATTTCTGTTGCACTATACTGATGGGAGAGTCATAATTTGGTGCAAGCAGCATGAATCAGTTAATGCGCCCTGCCAGCTATCAACATTTCACTCTGGTGGAGGTGGAATAATGGTGTGGAAAATGTATTCTCAGCACACCCTGAGTCATCTCATACCTGCGGATAGACATTTGGACAATACCTAAGCATCGTGGCCAACCATTCTCATCCTTTAATGGCAGCTGTTTACCTTATAGCAGAATCCCTGGCCATTACAGTCCCCAGGTCTTAATCCCACAGAAGCACCTCTGGGATAAGTTAGAATGGGCAGAGAATGTCATTACCTCCATCTAATTCGTGGGAACTGCGAAAGTCTATCCTGTCCGCATGGGTCAATATTCTTGCAGACAGATTTCAACATTTTGTGGAATCCATGCCACAATAAATTGCTTCTGTTGTGAAGGCCAAAAGAGGTCCAATGTGATACAAGATGGGTATATCTAATGAAGTGGACATTCAGTGTATATTTGGAATTGACTCACCCTTTAGCAGTACCATTTGACCAATTTATTATACCTATTTCTCTTTTTCCTGTCTAGATCCCTTTAAGGGCTGTGAAACGTCCAAAAACACACACAATTTTATACTGAACACTGCAGTTACAAAGACAGTCAGCCCACTTTAACTTCAACTAGGAAAAACCGAAAACCACTTGTATTGCGTTACAACAGAGGCAAATGTTTGTTGACAACCAATAATGACATAAAAACAACATTAATGTGGAGACTTTTATACCAGCTTAAGGATATAGCCTTTTAAAATAAAAGTAGAAGTATGTTAATTTAAAGCCTAACATAATATATTGCCATAAATCAGCATGATGATGTGTTCAGCTATGAACCTGGAGAACGCTTGCGAGTTAACGTACGAACAGTACGAACCTTGCGATCAACTGAGACATAACGAGATCAGCCCAATGATTAAGGTGTAAATGCAATTACCTTACCACCTATGTACTATTGCTGGTATGTTTCTCGAGTCCACGACTCGACCCACACCCCAGCTGTTTGCCATATGTTTAATTAACACTTAAGGCTTTAAAACCAGCAGGGAGACACTACTGGGGAGGTGAGTCTGGGCTGGATTTGGAACCACTCCTAATAGGGTGCGTTCAGACTGTGGAGGGTTTCTGCACAAAAAAAAGGAATTCTTCCTGTGATCCATGATAACTCGGCATGCAACAAGTTTTCTGAAGCAGAGCAGGAGCGCAGTGGATCTTTTATATTGTAAAGCTTATTGACAGGTACAGTCAATCTCCTTCTGCTATCGTTTGGTATATAAAGTATATATATGTACAGCATTAATTCCAACACGAACACTTGATTTATTTATAACAATGAACATCACCATTTAACTAGATTTTCAAGGGAAATATATTCTTAGCCAGTGTACTCTGTGTCAGATTGGAATGAATATTATACATTAGCACCAATCTGTCTGATCTAAAAGTTAGAAATACAAGATATTTTTGCTGCACTTAATTATTTTACAATATCATTCAAACTAGAACTCAGATACACAATAAAGTTACCGAAAAAGTGATTATGAGTTGCTATAACTAATATGTGATAAAGCAAGGTGACCTGGAGGTGGTTGAGAGGCCCTGTGGTTCAATTTTGAAATGGATGTGAGGTAGTGGTTGCAATTCACAGATATTGGCACCTATACACCAGTTTATGGTGGACTGCTAAGTATAGATTTATATATTTTTCAGTGGCAGCACAGTGGCTCGGTGGGTAGCACCACTGCCTCACAGCAAGAAGGTCCTAGGTTCATCCTAGTCTGCATGTCCTTCCCGTGTCTGCGTGGGCTTAATCTGGGTTTCCTCTGGTTACTCTGGTTTCCTCCCACAGTCCAAAGACATGCGTGGTAGGTTAATTGGTGTTTCTAAAGTGGCCCTTAGTGTGTGACTGCGTGCATGAATATGTGTGTGCCCTACGATGGATTGGCGCTTTATCTAGGGTTGTTCCTGCCTTTGTGCCCTGAGTTGCCAAGTGAGCAACTGGCCCGTGACCCCATGTGGATTAAACGGAAGATAATGAATTAATTAATTAACATTTCTCAGTCTATTAGAACTCAATAAACATAATAATAATACTAATACTTGTGGTTTAAAGCATCGAGAACTTGGTGTGGCATTTAATCCATGGGGATCCGAGGACGCCAAGCTATCCAAGTGAGTAAAACTGACAGTGGTGATTGTATATCAGTAAGGTACAGGACAGTTGCTTCTCAATTTATGATGGTGATACTGTATATTTTAATAAACCCTTTACAAGTTGAATGTATAGTATGAATCACTTCATCTGGTTTTGTGGGGAAAACGTTCACTCATCAGACTGACTACTTCAGCTAGTTGGAAACCTCATCAATCTTATATGCATATCTCCTTGATGTCTCCTACCTACACCATTGCATGGGACTGGTGATCAGTTTAACATGCAGATTGCCATGACTATTACTGGACTTTCTTTACTGGAAGTTAAAATAATGTTTTACAATTTATAAAGTAAATCCGGGTCTTGTAGGGTTTGCTTTAGAAATTGTCTAACCTAGACTTAACCTAGATCTGCCTTTATCAAGACATGTATTGTATTTATTGTACATATTTTATATACTGTTGTTCAAAACTATACATAAATAGTGCAGTCTACCTTAAACATGCTTAAACCAGTCGAGCAAATTCATTCACACAAACTTATTTTAAAATAAATTGTTTAATATGTCATGAAATTCATGGGATAATGTATTGAAAGTAAAAAAACAAAACAAACTGGTTTGTCCCTGGGTACTGCTGTTCAGTGTTGTCAGTTGATGACAGGATACCTAGCTTCTGTGGATTGCTGTACTGCGTATCCCTTGCCCAGTGAATGCTTTTTGGATTTCCTTTGAAAAATGTGAACCATACCATCATATAATGGAGAGAAAATGTACTGTATATTGATGCCAAATTGTTAGCTGTGAGTTACAGTAATTTCCACGGGAATACACACTAATACTAAATTCATACTAATCTACTAATGCCATACAAATAACATATCAGAAGAAGGTATTCCAATGGCACTAGTTCAACATACTACAGAAATACAGGAGCAGCACGGCAGTAGTGCTGTCATCTCATAGCATCAGAGATCCCTGAGTCAGTTCCTATCCCAGAGTCCACCTGTGTGGAGTTCACATGTTCTGTGTGGGTTTCCTTTGGGGTCTCTGGTTTCCTCCCACTTTTCAAAGACATTCATTAGGTTCATCATGTTATTATCATTATTTTATCTTATCTAGAGTGTTCCTGTTTGAGTGAGTGAATGTGTCCGAAATGTCCAGTTGTCCCCATGAGGACAGAAAGGTCTCAGAGATGAGACCTTTTTATATTTTGGCGACCTTTTGCTGATCCCAACAATGTTAACTGCAACCCAAAAGATGTGCTTTAAGTTACCGGTATAACAATTAATTAATGTAAAAAAAATACATCTGAGATGTCATAATATCATTCAATACATTAAAAAAGGTACTTTCCTCAATACTGTATAGACATGTTGTAGCTTGACCACACATGTACAATACGTAGCGTTGGTCCCTCTAAGCCTAATAAAATACATTTGCTTGCAGGCACGCTGTTAATTACAGAAAGAAGCCTTGGAGGCTTGCATTGCACATGGCACACATGAATTATTAGGATACAGTCCTGGTGTGTGCATTGTGATATGCTGGTTGAGGAACTAAACTCCATATAAAAAGAGCAAAGCTTCAAATGGAAAAGTTCTAATTTTACAGAAGACAAAGATATGGCATAGAACAGTGTAAGGATTATAAATTGTAGACTGCAAAACACTATTTTGACTTCCAGTAAGGGTGCTCTATTTCCAGACCTAAAAGAGACAATCAAGTAGAACTTTAGAAAGACATTTACAATAAAGTCTTCAGCTGGCAGTATTTTCAAATTTTCTGAAGTACTATGTGTATGTCTAGGCTAATAGGCAAACATATGAGGCAAAAGTTTCCTGGACTCCATTTTGCCTTTAGAACTGCCTGAATTATTTTGCCATAGATTCAACAAGGTGCTGGTTACCAAAAATCTGGTAACATTGGAGACCATTTCATTACAGTGAACTCATTATCATGTTCAAGAAAAAAGTTAGAGATTATTTGGGTCAGAAACAACTGCTTACTGGATATTTTATCTTTTTTGGATCTCTAGGAATGGCAGAAAATGATAGTAGATCAGCAGTATCTAAAATACTTAGACCAGCCTGTCTATCACCAACTACCATGCTACATTCTGATGTACTGTTTTAACTTTTGACAATGTCTAAATGCATTGAGTGTCTGCTATTTTTTGTGCTGATTACATATTTGTTATAGTATTTAAAATGAGTAGTAGTTGAACACAGTAGTTGAACAGGTGTACCTAATAAAATATCTGCTGAGTATATATCTAATGGGAAAACAAAGCTAATTGTTTTACAAACCTTTAATTGTCTTAGTGTACATACCTTGAAACTGTCTACTTATATGCTAAAGAAAACTCCTTTACAGCTATGTTTACATTATCAGGCGGAAGTGACACAATTCAGATTTTTTCTTTCCCTAATGGGATTTTTTTTCAGTTCTGTGTGGACCAGTCAAATCCGAGACAAGAACAATGTCCGAGACAACAACAATGAAGGAGAGGAATGTCAAGTCAATGGAAGGACAAAAAAATTGGCGATTTGCTTGATATCTGGGGAAATTAATCCATTCAAGCAAAGATGGAAGGAACCAATCTAAATTGAGTTGTATTTAAAATGTTTGCCATTTTAACGTGGCTATAATGTCAAAGAAAATGTAAGAATCCCAAGACTAAGTATAAGGAGGCAAAATACTTAACGGTTGGTTGTACTGTTTTCACTTTCAGTCTTCTGTGAGCTGCTAACGCATCCGTTAAATCTTTGAACATTGAGTCGTCTCGCAATGTGATGTAATGTACATAAGCCGATGTGTATATACAGTGCATCCAGAAAGTATTCACAGCGCTTCACTTTTTCAGAAACTGATGTGTTATACCTAATTAGACAAAGTAGCGTGTTATACTGTCTTTAATGAGAATGTTGAGAATGTTTTGCACCTGTATTTATGTTATACTTTTTGTCAGGAGCAGGAAAAAGACAAACGTAGCTAAAACATTATTCTCTCTTTTGATACACTAATTCTCCATCAGCCTCCTACACCTCTGCTGTGGCCTCATTTCTAGTTGTGTGCTATCATAATACTCAACACCGCTCATACACACTGCCACTGGAGTGTGTGATTCTCCATTGGAAACTTCATTGGGAAAGTAATGAACCAAACAGAATGCTTTACAACTTCTTTTCATCAAAGTTACCAGTCATGATTAATGTGGAAAACATTAATCGAAATACTTTCCACTTACTTTACATATTTCCACTGAAACCTGTGTTATGCCCTAAAAGTAGATTTTTGATTAAAACGACTGCTTGGTGTATATCCCATATTAATTTTACGTTGTGTAGGCGCCTGCCAAATCTTTACATGCAATGATAATTCATTCAATCACTTTCTTATCTGCTTGAACCTGAAAAAGACCATGGGAAAGCCAGGGCCTAAGCAGGAACAACCATACACAGGGGGTCAATTCATCATAGGGAACACACACTCTGGGCACTTTAGAGACACTAATTAACCTAGCATGCATGCCTTTCGACTGTGGTAGGAAACCAGAGTTGCAGACATGGGGTGAACATTCAGACCACACAGAGAGAATCCAGACCGCTTCACCTGGGAACTGAACCCCGGACCTTCTCATTGTGAGGTGACACTGCTACCCACCAAGCCACTGTGCAGCTATGATTTTGAAGTATGCAACTTACCTGAAGCCTGTCATCCTTAAACCTGGCTATATTGACCTTTTAGAACATTAGTCACTCAGGTAAGCTACGTCAAATTTCCTTACATCAAGGGTCAAGAGGCCAATCCTGTAAAGCAATTTACATTTGTAATTGGTACAACCAACTGTGGTAGGAAAGTGAGTACATTTATATGCACTTAATCCAATAACTGCAGGAAATCAGATTTGGTCAGTAATCCGATCAATGAGATTATATGCACTTGGGTAATCAGAGAAAGAGAAAGCTCTGGGTTTACATGACTCATGCAATAATCGGATTTCTGCTTTGCAACCAGCCAGTAATTACACAAAAGCTTTTGACATAAACTTCAATATTTAATAACTAAATATTAAAGATCCTTCACGTCTATGAGCATATGCTGCATTTAAGTCTCGGTAGCCGCATTTGTGTCGGTAGCCATTTTGCAGGTGTTGCATTAAATCCTAGGGTTGCCAGATCCCTCAAGAGAAACAGGTAACCAGAGCTATGGTTTGTTTTTTTGTTTATTTGGTATATTACCCTCACTATTAACATCTATTTCAGCAACACACTCTAGGTTACATCAAGAGTTATCATATACACACTAAGGTCAGGACAATTTAGTGTTATCAACTAACCTAATGCATGTCTGTGCATGGAAACTGGAGCACCCAGAGTAAACTCATCCATACACAGCGAGGGAATGCAGCCTTCACATAGAAAGGACCCAGACCACTCCGACCTGGGACTGAACCCAGAAGCCAGGATCTGTGAAGTGACAGTGATATGCACCGTCCTGCCACACCAGATCTATGGAAACAAGCACAAAAGTAGCAAAGGAATCTCTCAAGGATCTCTTGAGATGCCTCACAATATCAACCGTATAGTAAATTAAATGCGTATTTATCTACTAATCTATTTGATTAGTTTCAAATTAATTCAAACCATAAGTTCAAAATGACAAGTGAACCGGAACCACACTGATAGCTAACACACATACTTACTTGCCAAAAAATCTAAAAATACTTATTTGTTGGCCCATGCATACTTTATATTGCAATGTCACCTAAATCAGTTGATTGTCCTTTAAGACAAAGCATTTAGCAAGCATCAGCATTTAACTAGACAAGACCTTTAGTTCTTGAGTTTTGTTGTTTTTGACTTCTGTTAGACTTTAATCAACGGGGTTAGGGCTAGATTATTTTTATTTATTTTTTCAGATACACTGAAAAAGACAATGACTTTTTTCAGGGCTTACAGCACCAGTAACATCAATTGGGTTTTACACATAATGCTAATGATTAGCAAACAGTACAATGTTTTAATGTGTACTGCATCGGTCATCTTCATGTCCATCAGCAAGCTGAAAACTAGCTTCGATCCTCTTTAGAAAATCAATGGAATATAAATTCAGGTATGTTTCAGGTTAAAGTTGACTGGGGCAGCTGGCATCTGACATGACAACACACACACACACACACACACACACACACGCTTTTAAAATTGTGAAATGGAAAGAGATAGCAAAATATGCTCTAGTAGGAAGCAATTTTCATAAATGTTTTTATTACAGAGAGAAGCACATTTATGTATGATACAGTTTTTGCAGAACACTGTAAAACTGAACTGGTTCTAACTTTGGCAATCGTACCTTGGCAGTTAATTTTTGGCATACTATTCAATTTATAAAGTTAAAAGGTCAAACACTTGACTCCTTGAGCAAGGCTTTTACCTCAAACAGTATAAGTTTGAGACAGTTTTGATTAAAGCATCTGCCATAGGCATTGATGCCATATGCTTATCTGAACAAGGTCATGAGGTGGGGTCTGGAGACTAACCAGGAATGGGTACCAGTACATTGTGTGGTTCTGTAAATGCACCCCCAATAATTAATCCTAATTTATACTTTTACTTAAAATTCACAACATTACATGCACCACACTATGTATAATTAAATGTGTTTTAGAATACAACTTCAGTCTAAAAATATGAACTGTCATTCAGTTGGGTGCCAACTTCATTATATAATTAAGACGTAAAGCCAGACTTAGACTTTTCTCCATCCTAATGAAGGGAATGTAAATGTCAATTTGAAATGTCACCACCCGCAATAGCATTACAAATAAACTTTGTTAATTATGCTGCTTTGAAATATTCTGAAAACAAAGTTTTGCAGTGCATGTAAGTACTTGTGTCAGTGTTTAAGGTTCACAACAAAGGAAATTACCATATTTAGTCAAAACCCTGCAAATTTAGTACCAGCTCGTTAGCTAGTCACCTAGCTCCTGGCATGTTAACTCTGCTATTATTGCAGTTATTATGTTAAAAAACAGCTGTATATACAGCAAGTAAGAAAATACCTTAAAATATTGAGTGTCTGAGAACACTCTTTAATAGCACTTAGCTAGATGAATAGATTTCTGTTAACTGCATAAAATCTCCATAATAATCTTACATTGTTAGTTACAGTTCATCAGTTATCCGAACAGAAATCATTAATGCATTAAACAACTACTAAAAATCTAAAGCAATAGATTTGAATGATTTCTAATGTGAAAATGTACTTTACATCATAACTTAAAACCCAACTGCTCACACAAACACTTACAAAAAAACATCAACCTCTTTGAATAATGGTTCAAATTTGAAATTATACTGCAGTACAACATAAATTTGTCATACTGCCCAATTACACAACTTTTAATGCATATTTTGGATCACAAATAAACAGCATATAAGGAAACCAGGCTTATGTGCAAAGCAGTAAATCCAAATTTCACACGTATCCATCCAAAGATTCCTGTCAAAGAACTTTACCATGCATCTGATTTCTGTCCAAAAATGTGCTACATCAACTATTCTGTACAGTGAGGGATCTTCAAGGTTTGCCCTAAAATATGTTTTGTCCAGAAGCACACATCTTTGCTTTAAATACTCCCTAGAGAGGCTCTTCTGATGCTGACAAAATATGATTCGCATTATAGGCTAGACTGCTGGGGTTGCAAAAAACAAGAGGCAAGTCAACAATAAACGAAACGAAAAGTACAGAGATAACAGTCAGTGTGGGTATGGGTGTGAAAAAGCCAAACCTGAGCGAATGCACTGAGTTGTGTAAAGTCTGTAGGTCTGCTGATCAGTCACAGTAACCAATCTGAATTAATAACAGTGGTTGTTAGGAATGCACATTCACTACTTTTTTGTTTTTAATGTTAGTTACTTCAGAACATTACTTTCTATTCCACCTCTTACTCAGACTTAACATGACTGGTTTTTAATAATATTTTTTTATAATAAATACACGATGTACAGGTATGTGCCTTTTTATGCCCATCCGATGAATGTACATTTAACAAACAAATTATAACTATAATATTACAAACTATAATTGGAAATAAAAATATGTCTTTTAACTCTGGATTTTGTGGCCATAAACAGCTGGACACCTCACCAGCCAATTGACACTGTGAAGTACGTGAGTAGGACGTCAGATGTGTGTGTGTGTGTGTGAGAGTGTGTGCTTGTGTGTAAGTCATGTGCTTGCTTGCTCATTAGCTCAAGTTTTGACTAGAGACTGTTCTAATCTTTTAGAAGACCTCATGAAATGCCATGTGTGAAGGCATTCAGTGAATAGGTGGCATTGTGGATTAGATCATTTAAGAAAACATTCTTTGGCCATTCTAGGTGGCCAAAGCTATGTCAGTTGGAACTTGTTCTTGTGTCTGCAATGAAGTACACACAAAAAATGTACTGTGTGTTGAGCTGTTACGCGAATATGCAAGCTGTTTATGTTTCTCTCAGCTCTTTTGGCAGTGCAAATAACTGGCATAGGAAGGCATTCGAAGCCAGATACATGCCATGTTTCAGTAGGTCAGAGGAATAAAATAGGAAGATGCATTTGGTGACTTTTTATGTTCATCTTTACAGTAGTAAAAATTTTCATCTTTACAAGTAAAATAGTAGCACTTACAATAGGACAGGGACATACACTTATATTACAGACATATAGACATTATTTACCTGTCATTGTGTTTAATATTGTTGTAATCTTTGAGGCACTCTTCAATGTTACGTTTGACTGAAATACATGTGTAGCAACTGCAATATGTAACATGCAAAACTGCAGCTTAACATCAAGATTACTCACTACCATCTCACTTGTAATTGGAATGGACCAGAACATAAAAAAGCACTCCACAACACTGCTCAAGGCCCTCAGAATCCTTCCTTTTGTATCTATAGACAGAATGCACTTACATACACTCATATCTCATAGCCCTCAGGTCAGAGGACCAAACCAGAGAGTCTCTTGCATTCTTTCTTTTCTAAAAAATAGAAAGAAAAGTCGTGTCTACAACTAAAAGCCTTGCTGTCTCTTACAGGGAGGATGCTTGCTACATTAGATGCTCGCACTAAACACGACGACTGAGGGATACAAAGAGAAAGGTTGGGTCATGCACAGGAAGGATATGTATGTGTGTGAAGGTCTTGAGTAGAGACACAGAACTGAGAAAAAGTGGAAGTGACAGGCAATCACTTGCTCGTGCATGGGTTGATGGTAATGGTGTCTGTCTATCATGTGAAGCAGGTACAGGAAAACAACCATGGAGAATTTGGAAATATGTGGTTTATGCAGTCATTTCTTATAACAGCTAATACACAAATAGTTGTAAGTGTAATGACTAGGTGCACGAACCCTTGTACCTAAGGACTGATAGGATCTCTTTTAGAAGCAGTGGCATTCCCTGTAGCTGCTGATCAGTCAGAAATGTTTCACCACTTTTTTGTGTGAAAATCCTTTACTAAGGTCATACCACAACATATTTGTAGTGTTAAGCTCTAGATTGTGCCTTAGTCATTCCAGAAATAATAGTCTAATATTGATTAATTCATGTGTTTGGGTTATTGTCTTGTATCTGGGCCATCCTGACATGCCTGCATCCAGGTGGTCTTTTGCTAACTTGATATACGTGATGTCTTTCCATTAACAACCCCCAATGCCTTTTTTTCTGATACTGAAAGATTTTGTCATGTTTTAGAGATTGATGCAGGTTTTTTCTACTTCTTTACCTCATTTGCTGTTGCGATGCTGTGTTTTTGATCTGATCTTTTTCATGGCACCCACTCCTAGGTACTCTAAAATTTGCTTTGATCAGAGCATGGTTCAAAATAACTGATCTTTCTTGTGAAGGGCTGATTTTGTCAGTAATCAGAGTTTGTGCCAATCTCACAACTCCAATCTCTTCTCATTCGCTGCAACACCTGATGCCAATTAGCTTTAGGAAAAGTGCTAGACCAGTGGTTTACACACTATACATAGCTTAAATCTCTAGTGATTTCAATGTATATCTGGTATTTATGAGCTAAAATAGTCAAATGTATTTGTTTAGCCTTTTTTAATAGAACACTGTCTTAAAGCATGATTACAAAGTTTTAAATTCGCAGCCGTAATTAGCTACCCTAGGGCGATAGTGACAAGGACAAACTCCCTAAACGTATTAAGCAAGTAACCTTGGCAAAACCAAGCTTCAAAAGGAACATGTCCTTGGCTGGCCTAGATGTAGTGTGCATAAATTGAATAAAACTAAATTAAGTTACACTTACAAAAACCCATAAGCTAAATCAACTTACAGAAAACCAAATGGATAAAGAAAAATCATGAAATTATAAATGTAATACTATTTGTTTGTTTGTAGATCACATGTCAGATCACATTTTATTAAGAAACCCTGGTGTTACACAAATCTTGTTCAAGCAACTTATTGATTTCTATAGCTCATAAAAAGTATCAGGTATAAACATAAAATACAGCATTAGACACTGACAATTATAAATCACTGAGATAATTTTTTTAATGTATTTACTAAGAATTATACAAAACAGCTAACAGAGAAAAATGCAGCTTTGAGTGGAACATGTTGGTTTAAGAGGACTTTTGTGTTGAGATTTGTTCAATTACACTGGTTAACAGCCAAAATGTTTCGGGCATCAAACCAGTTGTTCTTAACTAATTTTGGGGTGCTGAGA
>JAVSBV010123106.1:0-18790 GCA_033117975.1 Parotocinclus spilosoma | reverse complement strand
AAATCCTCTGCATGAGCTGCTATGTAGCTCCCTGTAATTAGGAGCAGAAAGTTGTAGGTGGCTGCACAGTGACTGACGGGCCTCAGGAATGACTCATAATGGAGGCCTCTCATGACAGGCCTGATTTATTTTCTTCGAAATGGGGTGCTAAAGAGGTCTAAATGCTCTCTAAAAGCGCCCGAGGAAGGCCAGACAGTGATCCCCTTGTCTGTTCGAGGCCTGCTGTTAATGGACGACGGTCGGGGATTTGTGTACCCACGTGGGATGCCCCGGTTAAAAAGGAGCCTATTAGGTACTAATGCTGTTTGTGTAGGACATGTAAGACCGAAGAGAACTACAGCACCTCCTCTTAAAACCAAGCTTGAGGGGCACAGATTCTTTTTAGAGCGTTCACAGACCGTGAGGTGTCTGATGGAGATAAATGACCTGAAGTCAGACAGCACAGGAGTGAATCCAGCATGTCGTCTACTATTTCTCAATATGCATAGTTAGACATTCTCTGTCTGTTACCGTCGTACCACCAGCGCAGTGATATCTATATCTGAGCTGTTCAGGCGTTGGCACTGAAGCACTCGCATTGCCTCACAGCGAAAAGGTCCCAGGTTCAATCCCAGCGTCTCGAATTGGTGTTTCAAAAGTGCCCCTTAGTGTATGGCTGTGTTTGCCTTATGATGGATGGGCACCCTGCCCTTGTGCTCAGAGTTACCGGGTGGGCATCAGCTGGCCCCAGACCCCGTGTGGATTAAGCAAAAGATATAGAATAAATAGTGGTCTCATAGCAGGGCCCAAAACTACAGGGTGGCATCACAATCGCTGATGTACCCACCATGTTTCCAGCTAGACTTGATTTTGGATTTGTATTTATGACTTGAGGCAGATGACTCGAATTTTTATTAAAAACTGGCATGTTTAGGTGATGAGGAAGTTAGGCTTTTAATGTTTTGTTGATTTATTATTTATTTTTATTGTGGTTGAAACGGGATGGGGTGAGTTGCGTTTCAACGCACACAAACTTGGCGTCCTATCAGAATGCGGAAACCAGCTGAGATAAATGTATGAAGAAGCTCATAATATGGAAGTGGCTATTCCAAAAGGAGTGGAGGTCGGATTTAGGGATGTTTTTGATGAATCTGTCATTCTTACATATTCTTACAGAAGTGTACACATTTCATATGTTTAATTGTATTACCTCAATCTCTCAATATTAATCAAATGTTCATGTGTTTAGAAATGTTTCAAAAGAGCAGAAGTAGACATTCTCCTTCAGGATTTTTTGGTAGACAGCAGAATTCATAGTTCCATTCATTACAGCAAGTCTTCCAGGTCCTGACACAGCAAAACAGCCCCAGACCATCATACTACCACCACCATGTTTTACTGTTGGTACAATGTTCTTTTTCTGAAATGCAGTGTTTCTTTTACACCCGATGTAATGGGACACACGCCTTCCAAAGTGTTCAACTTTTGTCTCATCGGTCCACAGAATGTTTTCCCAAAAGGCTTGGGGATCATCAAGATTTTATAAAAAATTGAGGCAAGCTTTAATGTTCTTTTTGCTTAGCAGTGGTTTTCTTCTGGGAACTCTGCTATGCAGGCCATTTTTGCCCAGTCTCTTTCTGATGATAAGGGCATGAACTTGCCTTAACTGAGGCAAGTGAAGCCTGCAGTTCTTTGGATGTTGTGGTGGGGTCTTTTGTGACCTCTTGGATAAGTTGTCGCTGAACTCTTGCGGTAATTTTAGCCGGCCGGCCACTTCTGGGAAGGTTCACCACTGTTCCATGTCTTCTCCATTTGTGGATAATGGCCTCACTGTGGTTTGCTGGAATTTCAAGTGATGTCTTGATTGAGAACAGGTGTGGCAATAATCAGGTGTGGCCTGGGTGTGGCTAGAGACATGTACTCAGGTGTGATAAACCACAGGTATAGTATATTTTAACAAAGGGGGGGGGTTACTTTTTCACACAGGGCCATGTAGGTTTTTCAACCTTAATAATAAACATCTTCATTTACAAATAGCATTTTGTGTTTACTTGTGTTGTCTTTGACTATTATTTAAATTAGTTTGTTCCAAAACACTTAACTGTGACGAACATGCAAAAAACAGGAAATGAGGGGTGCAAACACTTTTTCACACCACTGTATATACTTATCTATTTGTATATAATGTGTGTTTTTCTGCTATTCTTTTTTTCTTGCTTTGGCATCTGTAGCGTTGCTCCAAATGTCATCTGTTTGTACTCGTACAGTGCCAAGAAAGTCCAAAAAGCTTTTGACGGAGTTAAATGTGGAACCTGAATTTGGATCGTCAAGAGTTTTGATTAGTCGATAACTTGACTTGAGTTACTTGAGCTTACCACAGTAACTTGGGAATTGAGACATGCTTGTCACTTGCACATATATTACTTACTCCCATCTTTAGAAGCAGCTGATCAGTTTCCAGATCTTCTCCCAGACTTTTTCCATATTAATAATAAAAATCTGATTAAGTGGATTTGTGACTCACATTCAGTGAGGATTGAATAGTGGTCAGTGATTGGATCAGCTTTCTCATGTTGCCATAGAATTTAGGATGGCATTAAGAAATGATGCATGTCAGGGTCCCGCTGATCTTTTGTATGCCTCTATGAGCTGTCCTAATGAGATTACCCATATTGGAATTACGGGTAACCCCCATGCAAAGAATTCTCCTCAGCTAACGATTTAATCAAGCTGTGCACGTTATACCATTCACAATCCAATACTAGCATTACATCTCCTGCTTCGGTAGGATTTTATATCTTCTTTTGCTCTTAAACTTTGTATAGTTTTACTGAAGCTTTGTTTCCTATTATTTTGTCTGTAGTGTGATTGTGTATAAATGATCCTGCCTGCACACCACAGCCCCAGCCCCAGCCCCAGCCCCCTAGACCTGAAGGGCTCTGAAATTCCAAAGGTGGAACATGGATAGAGTCGAGACAGATGGTACTGAAGCTCAACCCTACAGGTAGTCTGCCATCAAACTTGCAGATGGAACTGAACATAACTCAAAACTGACATTGACTTACTGGGATTTGGTGCTCAGGGAAAAAGACATGAACTGGGAACTCGAGCCCATCCTGTGGTGTTCCACGGTAGAGTTGTGTTCCGGTACTGCCTCATCTCTGTCTCTGTCGACGCAGCGCGGTTGCATAGACGTGAACCCCCTACGCGGAACCTCCGCGTCGCCCACGCTCACCTCCCAAATTTGTCATCACTGTCAACCTTGTAAGGATTCCCCAAAACATTCCCACAAATAGTTATTTGTCCTTGGAGGCACCCGAAAATCCTCTGCATGAGCTGCTATGTAGCTCCCTGTAATTAGGAGCAGAAAGTTGTAGGTGGCTGCACAGTGACTGACTACATGTCGAAGTGATGCGGTGTGGACTGCAAAGCTGTGATTGGTCCGCTCTACACCATTTCTGCTTTCTTTGTAAAATCTTGCTAGAAATGGTTAAGAATCGTCTAATTGAAGAGGTGTGGATGTATAAACACTCTTATTATTATTCTTCCTCAGTGAGTTAGAAGAACAGTCAATATTGATCAGCTCCAACTCATCATTGTTACAAAATTTGCGCCTGGTATCCTCGTCTGTTGTAGATAAATACCAGACACTCCCCGGTGTTGTGGCCGTGAATAATTTTGCGGTGTCATGACCTCACAAAGAACCGGAAATTAAAAACGACGACGTTGTCTTGACGGAGTAGCTTAAGCCACACTTTGGGCTTATGTCTTGATCCTAAGATTTCTTGAGGGTTCTCAGTTATTTTAGGCTATTTGCTATTTCGTTTGAGCTACCACTTTGTATATCAGACTACACCGGGTTGTGTTTGGAGCTTGAAAAGGGATTCGTCATGGTTCTGCAGTGAGTCTCATGTGGCTACAGTTCATGTTCAGTCAAACCTCCTGCCATTTCTGATTCTATACTGTACTTGTGCTTGAATTTTGGGTTTCTTGGAGCTCCATCTTGGGTCCTCTTTGAAAACCAGAGCTGAAATGCCAGTCCATGCGAGACACACACACACACACACACACACACACAATGAGTCTCGGACATCTTGCTGCTCAGTAGTCATTGTGAGGTGGATTTGGAGACTAGCCTGGTATCTGGGGTTTGATTGATACTTTGCAGTACTAATGCGGGGTTAATCTGATGTGGCGCCACATTTCACTTCTGCAGCACTGGCCTCTTACCCAGAACAGGTCCCATCGCCACACACCATAGCTTAGATGAGCCTGTGATTATCACTTGGACTTCTAGGAGGATGTAAAGCTGCACATTCCCAGCTTTCTGATCGTCTCACAGAGGATGACTCCTGACTGGTGATTTTTTTTTTTTAAGCTCCTTTCTCCAAAGTCAACAACACAACGTTCCTGCCACTTGGCTTGGTGCAACAAATGGCAGGTTTATGAGATTATGCGCATCTCCTCTGTAATCAGAGACCCTGCGCTCGTGGGTATTTGTCTTGTTAGCTGTAAATTGTACAAGTCCACATGTTTTCTTTCGTCTTCCTCGAGCAGACCTGTTCAAAGGAGGCCATTGAGAGAAAAAGCAAACAGGTATGATTGGAGCCAAACAGGAGCATGTGTCTGAAGACCTACAATTAGCCCACTGTCAGCCCGTGTAATTACCTCCAACGCGAGAGAGCGAGAGAGAGCGAGCGCGAGAGAGGGACTAAAGGTGAGGAGACTGAAAATACACATAATGAACTGAACACATGCCAGCTTGTTGGCATCACCGCGATAGATTCCAAATCATTGCAGAAATGTCTTTGAAGACTTTACAGCTGGTTCTTTTCCAAAAATTTGAAGATTCTAAGAATTTGAAGATTCTTCAGTCCATCAAAAATACAAGTTGCATACAAAGGTAAGAAAAATCTGCAACGCAGTGGTCTAGTGTGCCATTTCTTAACATCTGTGGGATCCACTCGTCTCCTAAGGGTTGCAAATCAATAAATCTAGTACCGCTTTAAAGCACTGTCGTCCTGATGGGTGCTGTCTTGTTCAGTAACGTCCCATGAACAAGGCTCGATCAGTGCTTTATTGTTCATTCTTATTATCTTACATAGTGTATACAGTCTAGTGCTGGGAGACTTGTTTAAATTATTTCTTTAAATTATTTTCTTGTAAGAATGAACAAAGTCTGGTATAGTAGCTGAAAAACAAGAGCATTGGGAAAGTGGTTGTGGATGGAGCATTTACTGGCTGCTGACGTCTCTTGCTCCTTATCCAAGAAATCAGGCAGACAAACGATGCCAAGCCGTGGGTGCAAGAGGGTAATGAGCCCTGTCCAGCTTTACTCATAATGCTCTCATAAGCCAATGGTGTGAACGTCTGCAAAAGTCCATCTTACAGCAGCAGCTATAAGAGACTCTAGTGGTTCTATGGTAAGGACCTGCTGCTGGAATTGGCACCGGAGTTCAATTCTGGGATGGAGCTTGCTATATGAAGGTTAAAAATGATGGACTGGCACCAAACTGTTCATCTGCTTGTGCTGAGTGAATTCTGGGTTAGGCTCCAGACCCTCTCAGGATTAGCAGGGGTAAAACATGGCACTTTCTTTTGCTTTTGCTGAAGCTCTTGTTGATTTGATCAAGTAAAACGTATAGAAATATATATATTTTTTTTCCATGAGGGATAAAGTAAATTAAAGAGAGCAAAACAGCTACTACACCCGCCCCCACCACACCCCACCCATGACGGTCCACTGATAACAGTGAGTACTCCAAACCAAACTCCAAATCTTTTAACAGAGTAGTATCAGTGCTCTAAACGTGTAACTGTTTTAGCTTTTCATTTATTGTTTCTTTTAGCCCTTGCTGCGTTTGTCTTAGTATTAAATCCATCCGTATTCTTTCTACTGTTCTCAGCCTCTTACTTCTTTAGCTCTGTTTTCAAGAGCCCTCCGTGCTTTTAATTTGAGCCTTTAAATGACACTCTGTATTTTACTGCTCGCTTTATATTAGTTTTCCACCAGCGTTCTACTTTCCCAGGCCGAATGTGACTCGCATGTACATTACAGCTTTACTTCTCATGCACACAAACGTTTTGGCTGAGACTGGAATATGTGTCAGATCTGTTATGCGCCCCTGAAGAGTCAGGGGTTTGAAGGGCTCACAGAGGGCAACTGAATGTCAGAAGGGTCTGCTTTCAGGGAAGGAGGAAGGAGTAAGTCATACAGAAGGAGCATAAGAAGTGCAGGTCGAAATGAATTACTGTCTTACTGTACTAATGGCTTCAGACAAGAGCAGGTACTGTGGAGTGTGCGTCTGTCTGTCTTTGTGTATCAAGATGCCACAGTCTCCTGACCCGGCATGGGTTGCTTTTGTTTTTCAGACTTGTCATCACATGCACACGTTTTGATTGCGATTCACCTGAAGATTTGAGGACACAGTAGCATCTCGAATGTTGTGTTGTCTTAAGGAGAGCTTTATCTCATGTAGTGGCGTCTCCACCAGGGTTCATGTTCTTGGTGTTTGTGGTTGTTTGTGTGTTCTATGTTTGAGAACCTCTCCAGACCCTTTTGTGCTCAGGCTGGTTCTGAGCTCACTGAACCGTTTGAACATTTGTTTTCTTTACTTGTATTGCTGTTCTTCAAAACCCATTTATAGCTTCTCGTATTCAGCCAGATTCTGAAACGTTACAGTGTGTTTACATGAATTTAATAATCTGATCACAATCAAATGTCTGTAGCTCTCAGATAATTCAAGGGGTCTTCTAAACAGTAAATGGATTTCTTAGATCAGATTGAGGCCTGGAACTCGGATTAAGAGATCTGACAAAGAGAGCTGTGTCTTAGCTAAATAATAAAATTTTTCAGTGAATGTACACCCTTTAATTTCAGGTTCTTTTCCTCTCCAGGAGACTTTACTTTTTTGAACTTTTTTCCATAGACATGGTTGCTTGTTTCCCTGTCAGGAACTGGCAACTCTGAAATGAAATGCCACACCCATGAAATGGCTACAAGACACTTTTGGTGGAGATGGAAATGCAGTATATGTTAGATAAGTAATTATTTCATTATTTAATTATTAAAGGTTGACGTTATGCTACATCTTTCTCTGAGATTATTGGCTGGTTTTGAAATCCGATTTCAAATCCGATTATGGTTTACGAGTCATGCTAACCTGAAGTTCTCCATTATCGGATTACCCGAGCGCATGTAAAGTGCATTGTTTTATAATTTGTAATAATTAACAAAATTAGATTTTCTACAGTAAACACAATCAGCGTTTGAGTCTCTGTTTTAGCCTCACCTGACCAGAGAACCAGTTAGTAGAATTCCAGGTTTTTCTTTTGTGGTTGACTGAAAATTTCTTCAGACACACCTTCCAAATAGTTTGTTATCATGAAGATGGCCCGTAATTGTATATTCGGGATGTGGCAACTCCCATTTTCTGCTGATCTAACCCTTCTCTATGTGTGACTATGTGGGAGGGGAAAATCACCAACTTCTTTCAGCAGCTTCGTTACTGCTTTTAAACTTTGAGACAGAACTTTATCACTCTTACTTGATTTGTGGATTCTATAACCTTTCCTCTGTTGATGGAGGACTAAGGGAATTTGGGCTCATGCTCATTCTCCATTCTTAAACGTTTAGAAACTTGGAAGTTTCCGAGCATGTTCACCTGATCCCAGTACTGCTCATATGACGTCCTGCTTGCACGGAACCATGGACTTTATGGTTGTACTAAATTTGGGTCCGATGTTGTGTTCTTCAAGCGGGCCTGAGCATGTTAGAGTACCGCAAAGCAATCACACTAGTCGAACGAACCACACGTTGGGGATCAAACATGGTTGTGCTCAGTATGGATCTCCTGGTGTGAGTACCATCTAAAGATTTAGAATTCATCATGGAGTGACTTCTCATCTACCATTAGAGAGGTGTGTGTGTGTCTGTGTGCAGGCAGTATGAGCGGGGTCACTGTGTGGCCTCACTGCACTATGGGAGGTGAGTTTGCCTTGGTGATTACAGAGCATGAGCAAACGTCTCCTAAAATGAGTAGAGAAAGCTGCTGTAATGAAAGACTTGGCCTCTGCCTCCCAGCTTCTAAATCTGGAAGGAAGCAGGAACCGATGTACACACGACTAACGTTCCCTGTGGCTGCAGGCCGACCGAGGACTGCCGTGTGTGTGTGTGTGTGTGTGTGTGTGTGTGTGTGTGTGTGTGTCTCTGTGTTTACCTCGAAGCTCACACACTTCAGTTTGGCTCTAACAGTAAGTCAGAGATGAGAGGCTCACGTCTATGGTTTATTACTGGATTCAGAAATATTAATTGCGTCTTATTTGAGGGCCAATGTTTACCCGCTGCACAAATCTTGAAGGAACGTTCTCCTCATCCAGACAGCTCTCCACAGAAATAGCTCCAAAACTGC
Organism: Parotocinclus spilosoma; assembly: GCA_033117975.1. Lineage (NCBI taxonomy): Eukaryota > Metazoa > Chordata > Actinopteri > Siluriformes > Loricariidae > Parotocinclus > Parotocinclus spilosoma. The sequence goes on along the minus strand of JAVSBV010123106.1, from coordinate 10,400 downwards.
ACAGTCAAACATCACCCTCTTTCAGGACACATTAACGTAAACAACTTTGTTAGCAGTCACTACCGTACACTGTTTGTTTGCGTCAGACAGTGGGTGTGGCACAACAGGTCAGCAGCGTGGCCTGTTTAGACTGTCGATGGGTACGAGATGCATTGAAAAGAAATTCTGATCAAACAAACAAACAGAGCAAACAAATGTTGTGGAACAAACAGATGTGGAATAATGTTACCTACAGTATGGACAGTTGAGATTGGTCTTTGTTGTGTTACACATTTTTTTTATTTTGGCAGAACGGGGGCTCGGTGGGTAGCACCGCTGCCCACCGTAAGAAGATCCCGGGTTCAATCCCAGGGTGGATGACCTGTGTTCTTTCTGTGTGGAGTCTGCATGTCCTCCCCGTGTCTGTGTGGGTTTACTCCAGGTACTCTTGTTAAATCCCACAGTCCAAAGACAGAACCTGTGTTAGGTTAATTGGTGTCTCTAAAGTGGTCCCTAGTGTGCGACTGTTTGCATCACTCTGTGTGCGTGCGTGTGCGCGTGCGCGTGCGTGTGCGTGCGCCCTACAATGGATTGGGTCCATGTCTAGGATTGCGACTGGCCCACGACCCCGCGTGGGTTAAGAGGAAGATAGTGGATTTTTTAAATATTTTTTTTCTTGTCTTACCCGAGATTATGAACTGAATCTGGGTGTGTTTGGTGACCGATGGACTTTTTATATTTTACTCTGTCCTGCTCTTTTCTTAATGCCCTCTTACATGGCAAAATTTACAGATCAAATAAAATGTAATCATTGTAAACGCTTTATTTACCTATATACATTTTATTTGAATACTTTTACCAACTATAATAGGAAGTCGAATAATGTGACGCTCGTTCCTTTTGTTATTTTTGGACTTTAAAGAAACACGGCCTTTCTCCCTTTGTCCAAAAAGAAGAAGAAAAAAAGTTTTACTCAGTCTGAGGCTTTTGACACCTCTGTGCTCGAGACGTTCTTCTAGTAAAGTTTGACCTTTTAGGGCTTTTAGTGGTAGCAATTAGACGGGAGCTCATATGCCACAGACTCATCCAAATCCGTTCTTTGTTTGCTCCGCTTTTTAAAATACTTTACTGCTGTTGAATGACCTTCTAAAGTATCACAGGTGCACGATATTGAAGCAGATCCTTTTAGCCAACAAAGACTTTGAAACAGTTTTTTCATTATCGAATGCAATCCTTTTTGGTCTTTTCGTGGTTTACACCACAAGACTAAATTATTCTTCTTACAAACCTGAGCTGCTGTCATGTTCTTCCCCCAGGCAACATGTCAAGGACCACCCTACGTTACCCAGCCACTGCCACAAGGTCATACAGGTGTTTTGGGTTTAAATAGGCCACTAAGTATTTGACTTGTGTGCAAAGGCATGGCTACAGGACCGACTGGTTTAAAGACTTCTCCAAACCTTCAGCTTAGAAGGCCAATTACTTTACAATTCATAAAAATGCCAAACAAATTAGGCCCTTAAATCCATCAGTGACATCCCTAGAACCCACCTAAAACGTATGACTTTAAAGAATTTAACTGTAAATGATTTTTGCTTCTAAATAAATAAACTAGTATAGTATATTACTAGTATAGTAAACTGAGTTAATACCAGATTGACCCCAAGAGTGGAGTATGATCTGAAAGCAAGTGTATAGTACTGAAATAGTACTTCCATGCTTCTGAAAGCCTTTCTGTACTTCTCCTCATGCTGTCCTTTTAACACAGTTTTGGGGGATGGTCACCCCTCCCTCAGAAAGCAAGCCATGTCTGCACATGGACCTGCTGGACCTGGTCCCAACATGATTCAAACCTACATTTACGGTATTTAGCAGACGCCCTTACCAAGAGCGGCTTACAACTTATGCAATCCAAGCAATCATGGGTTAAGGGCCTGGGATTTGAACCTAGAGTCCAGTACTTTAACCGCTAGGCTACCACAGTCCCTAGCCTAAATAACCATGGAGGTGGAGTAATGTATCTAGGTCTTTGGACTGCTGCATCACATGAGGATGGGGGGGCAAACTTGTTCCTATTGCCATTTGTTAACCCATAAAAAAAAGCCAAGCCAATATTAAAGATTGTGAACTAGCTTTTGTTATTAACATTTATACAGTAGCATTGCTTGCCAGTTAACATTTTCATCCGACAGAAAGGTTCAGATGAACTTGATCACTCTCTTCATCACTTGTTTCTTTGCTGAAGCGGCGTCTGGTACTGCTTAGATGTCAGTATTTACTGTAGCAGGATCAGTGTCAGGCTCACAAAGAGGAAAACCAGAGTCGAGCCCTTATCAGGCCGTGTGGTTTGGAGCCTTCCACGCTGCCCGATAAGCCCATCTCGCGTTCCTCGAATGGGTTGCTAGATGTTATCGCACTTGTGCACATTTCTCTAGTCTCTCTGAATCTCTGCTCAAGGGCTTGGTTTATAAACAAGCATTGTCCAGACCAAGCGACCGAGGACTATCAGGCAGCATGCCGTCTCTGCACCGTGACCCAGCACAAAAGCAGTTACTGTCTACCATCATTTGTTGGTATGATCCAGATCTCTGGCAGAGACCCATTCCCGTTCCCACACACACATTTTACTGATATACGACAGGGCACACTTGCACTATCGCCACACTATTCAAGTTTTGTAGACATATTTCTCGTTTTTTTCATCTCTTAACCACACATTTCACCTTTTAACATATGAGCATCTGGTATCTTTTGTGTAATCATCGATATTTTGTTTTTAAGCAAGAGGTTTTGTTTAAGCAACTCAATATAACGTGATCATTTATAGACTTGTTATAACAACACACTGCCCTTGTTTATAATGGATTTGAATATTTAGGATATATTTAGAATATGAGTGTGCCATCCAAGGGGTGTGCCATCCGTACCATCGCCATGTTCAAGGGCCATGAGGAAAAAGAAAGATTATAAGAATAAGGAACCATATTAGAAGTATATTATAAGCATACTAGAAGTTCCTTTGTGCTGCTCTGCTCTCTGTTCAAATAGATTCACTTTTTAACAAAGAAATGCCATAATACATGTGAGCAGAACATTCACCTAAAAACAGCAGCATGAAATATCAGTTTTATGATGTCTTTGGAAGCCTTAACAGCTTCTAATCCTTATCTGCATGTTTTAGACACTAAGATTTGAGCTCCCATTACTTTGTGTGAACAGCCAGAAACCCTCTTGCTTTTGATAAATCAGGGACGCTTTAAGCTTTTAGAAGTTTCAAGTGGCTCTTGGAAAAGCTTCTAGCTCAGGATGAAGTGGTGTTCTGTGTCCAACATTGCTTCACCATGTGTAATCCATATCCTGTCTGTGATTCACCTATGGGGATATTGATCTGTCTTTATTGATCTCTCTCTATCTCCAGCTCTCTCATTTTCTCTCTCTCACTCTCTCGCTCTTACTCTCTCTTTCTTTCTCTCTCTCATTCTCACTCTCTCATTCGCTCTCTCTTGCTCGTTCTCTCTCTCTTTTTCTCTCTCTCTTTTTCTCTCTATATTCTCTCTATATTCTCTCTCTCTCTCTCTTTCTCTGTCGTATTCTGTCGTAAGACTAAGCCCTATCTTTAGTCAGCCACAGTCAGTGGTGTGGATCTCCTCCAAAACCAGAAACGTGAACTGTATATTTAATACTATATTTATATACAGTTTGGTCTCTCGTGTATTTCTGTCTCACACGTAGAATCCTGATGTGTCCTGACCCTAAAGTGTTGGGTAATTTTCCTTCCAGCTACACGTTGTTAAACCGCAACAATGCCAGTGTCCATCCAAGAGCAAACTCTCATGAATACAGCTTGTGATAAAATGGAATAACTCTTGTTATTTTAATTAACCTGCCCGTAATCCAGCTGCAACATTCTTCAGGGAAAGTCCACTCCCATGTCACGGATGGCCCTTTACCAGCTTATCTCGTCGATCCCTAAATGGCTGCCAGCATTTTAGTGTTGTGTTCGAACAAGCCACAGCCCTTGTCAAGGTGCAACGAGACTGCAACCCAAAAGCATCCCTCACCTACTGAGGACCAAGCAGAAAAACACCCGAGAGGAAAAAAGCAAATAAATAGGGAGTGTTTATCTCAGCTGGGCAGATATTTCTGGATTTCTGGCTCTGACTGTGGCTGCGTCTCTCAGGAATAATGGATTTTTATTGGCTCGTCCTTTGCTGCTCGTGGTTAATGGTTTATTTTTGTTCATAAATGTTGCATCTGAAATAGACGGGCATATTTAGGGCGTGTAGATTCTTGCAAAATGTGCCTGATGGTAAGTGGCGCATAGAAGAAATGATCCTGTCCTACAACCTCAAGTTTTACACTCTGGTGTCTAATCTGGAACCGTTTCAGATTTTTCCAGTGCAAAATAGCCAGTACTTGGCCAGCAAGTCCAGTTTGTTTTTCAGATATGTTGCTGGTTTACAACTGAGAAATGGTGGCAGGTATTCATCGTTCTAGCAGCACAAGGTTAAGTGAGATGAGTCTAAGGTTCTAGCTTTGCATGAGCTGAGCTTAGACATAACACAGCCATGGTCAGCAGTGGGGAGGAGAAGTTGTAATGCCATTGTGGAAGATCATTCCGACTCTTGAGAAGGAAAAACATCTGATTTTTTGGATGGAATGACACTAACCCATCTAAGAAGACTTCCCTTACATTTACATTTACAGCATTTAGCAGACGCCCTTATCCAGAGCGACTTACAACTTATACAGTCTTACAATTCAAGCAATGGTGGATCAAGGGCCTTGCTTAAGGACCCAACTGTGGCAACTTGGCAGAGGTGGGATTTGAACCCAGGACCTTCAGGTCCAGAGTCCAGTGCCTTAATCGCTAGGCTACTGCAGTTTTTAGACTGACAGATTACTTGGTAATCAAAAGTAGAAAAATGTCAAATATTGACTAAAGTAACGTAAATTTACACAGCAAGTTATACTTGTCTGATCTAGTCCTTTAACTGTAGTGGTTAAATGTGCTGGAGGTCATAATTAATTAATTAACAATTTATTATGGGATGCATTTGTTTCCAGTCACTATGGAAAACAGATTTCTGCCATAGTGTAATTGTGCTTGAACCACTTAGCTTCTATTTAAAGCCCGTCCTCTTTGCCTCTTCTCTTTCTTTCTCCTATATACGTTTATGGATGGAGAAACTGTCTTTTATGTGACAGTTTTCAAAAACCCAGATTAACAGAGTCTATGAAGGCGTGTCCTTCGTAGGTTGTGTAGACTGATATAAAAGTCTGCTCTATAGCAGATTTCCAGTTTGGACCGCATTCCCAGTTTCCAACACGCATGGAACCTCGGGATATTTTGGCTGCCGAAGGAAAAAATCCGTTGGATCTTTCGTTACCAAAAAAGAAGGTCACATACGGAATAACCTTCGAAAAGGGGCAGTAAAATGATCCAAACGGTCTTCAAATTCAGCCTTTAAAGGATGCAGCTCCCGAAATGGGACCCAGCTTTTGTCTCACCCTTAAAGAGAAGCAGTTGTTGCACCCCACTACATAACACCCTTGTGCTTATTGTGAATACGCAGACGTAAACGTCGTGCCTCAGTAATTACCACACTGCAAGCGCGGTCTCGAACCATTTTCCGAAACAACTTCTCTGAAGAGCTAAGCACTGAGGCCTTAGCTTTAAGGCTTTCATATCTGTGGCGAACTTCTTGCTAAAGTGACTGGAAACAATCGGAGAGAAATGGCAAAAATAAAGCTCTGCGGCTTGCTTTTTCACTCGGCGCGTTTTATTATTGAAGCTACTGTATAATTACCTTATTAATGCAGATCTGCTTGGGCTGAGCGCTTAGCGAGAAATGCGTTCCTGTTCCTCTGTTAGAGCCCAGTCAAGAGGTTGTGTTGTGGCATTGTTTTGGTGGTTATCTCAGTGGAAAATGACTCATGGTTGTTTTTTGGTGGCTCATCCAAGCATCGGCTCCTGTTGGACTAGAACGGGAGGTAACCCGACACTGAAAACATGCTGCGTTCAGTGTTTCTTAAAATGTGGTTCACTTACTTATTGCTGAATCCCAGTAAATACCTGTTTAGTGATCCTCTAAGAGCCTTGTGGCTTTTTGGAGGTTCCCTCAGAGCGTTAGAAGAAAGGAAAAACCGAACGTAGTCTGACTTACAAGAGTGATCCAAAGCTCCGAAAAGTGCTGCAATGCCTGGCATCTACCTTTACGTTCATCATGACCCTTGAAAGGTTGTACACAAGAACGGCGTGGTTGTTTTTGTAATTCCAGCTGCCGTCTCCATGAGAGCTTCGACCGTCACTGACGTCCTGTTTGTTGGTCCTGGAAACAGGACGCAGAGAGAAGATTCAATAATTTGTTTAGTCTGGAAAGCCAAAAATGACCTCATGGATCTAGAAGTTATTTTTGAAAATGGCCTCAGTTTTAAGTCCACAACGGCAAACGGGGTACGCACACACACCAGACACTTTATTAGGTACACCTTTGTAGACCCCTTTTTGCCTTCAGTACCGCCAAACGGTTCCTTAGAGGTTTTGGCACACATTGGCATGATAGGATCACACAGTTGGTGCAGGTTCGTCTGCTGCTCTGCTGGATTGAGATCTGGAGACTGTGGTCCCATTATCCAGGTTCGACTGTATATGACCTTTGTGACATGATGTATTATTCTGCTGAAAGTAGCCGTTCGAAGGTAGTACACAGTGGTCATGAAGGGATGCACATGGTCAGCAACAATACTCAGCCATGCTATGGTGTTTAAACAGAGCTCAGCTGGTATCATGGGCTTTAAAGTGTGCCAAGAAAAATACCCCCCCCACACCATTACACCACCAGCAATCTGAACCGTTGACACATAGATGTTTATTTAATAGCAGAGGACTAAGGTTTTAGTTGTAGCAAATATGTTTTGGTTTGTATTATTTACGCTTCAGAGAAAAAAATGAATCAAGAAGTCAGTATGCCGAATCGAATCATGAGCAAAGTGTATCGCCCACTACTGACCGATTATATTGACTGATAATCAAAATTGTCGTTCCCATAAAAGTATCTTTCTTTTGTAGATCAGACTTTAGTTCACAAGCTTATTAACTCTGTGTGAGGACCACGTTATGCCTTTTTTTTTTTTTTTTTATAATCATTTGCTTAGATTCTGTCCTTGTTTAAAAAAAAAAAAAAAAAAAAAAACTTTAAGCCTTTAAATTCTTGATTATTTTGCAGTTATATTATGCGGTTTTCCATTCCTGACCTGCCCCCAAAAGCTGAGACTCCCTGGCAAATAGAAACCTGGGAACAGATGAAACTTTTAAAAGCCAGGAGTTTTAATGTAATAGAACCAGGACCATTTAGCCTCTCTGATCTCAAAGAGAACCAGAACCATAAATGTAACAGAACCAGAACCATTTAGCCTCTCCGATTTCAAACAAAACCAGAACCTTAAATGTAATAGAACCAGAACCTTAAATGTAAAAGAACCTGGGACCATTTAACCTCTTCGATCTCAAACAGAACCAGAACCTTAAATGTAATAGAACCAGAACCTTAAATGTAATAGAACCAGGACCATTTAGCCTCTCCGATCTCAAACAGAACCAGAACCATTTAACTTGTCTTATCTGAAACAAAACCAGGACCTTAAATATAATAGAACCGTGACCGTTTAGCCCTCCTGATCTGAAACAAAACCAGTACCTTATATGTAATTGAAGGGGGACCATTTAAGCTTTTGGATCACAAACAGAACCAGTACCTTATATGTAACACAACCGGGACCGTTTAGCCTGTCAGATCACAAACAGAACCAGGACCCTAAATGTAACAGAACCGGGACCATTTAGCCTCTCCGATCTCAAACAGAACCAGGACCTTAAATGTAACAGAACCGGGACTATTTAGCCTTTCAAATCACAAACAGAACCAGGACCTTTATTAAAACAGTTCCACGATTTTTCACCTGGTGGAACACAGACTGAACTGGGACCTTTAATAAGTCAGTATCAGGATCTTTTAACTTGGTGTAACACAAACAGAACCGGGACCTTTAATCAGACAGTACCGGGACCTTTGATCTTTTGGAAGACACTCAGTACTGGGACCTTTAATCCAGCATAATAGGGTGGCCTCTCCCTTTGATTTCACTCACACTCCAGACACAAACTCGATATCATACTACAAAACCGAGCGGTGATGACGGGGTTCCTCACCCTCAGACCACCGTGAGGGGATCTTGTTATGCCTCTCTCAAACTGACGCACAATCCTCACTTCGGCAGATTTGGGATCCAATCCAGGGTGGCTCAGCATTTTGGCCGTCTGAGCCACTTTGGTTTGGTTCATATTACACAGTAGGGCTGTAGAAAGTTTACAAGATGCTGGAAAAAGCTGCCCAAAAATCCCCCTTGATTTTATAGTTTAGTTCTTTATAGTGCTGTTTTTTGGTAAATACAGTCGATTTAAAATACAGATTTTTGTTTGCCCAACATGCGACCAACACAGAGTAGGTTCTTATAGAAGCATGAAATAATTGTGATCTCAAGAAATGGTTTTTTGATCTATTTTTTCTTTTTTTTTTTTTTATATTAAAAAAAAGTGTCCTGTGCAGACAGTCTTACACTCTCTCACAGTTTTCTCATCACGTCTGCTATTCCGTTCACTCCAGCAGCTTCAGCCAACTCTCACATTCCTCTGTTTAGAACTCGTGAGATTACTCGAATTCCTCTCTGTGTCACCAGTTGGACGCGAGCAGGCGGACCGGACGGACTCGTAAAAAAGCAAGAAACAAGTGGTTGCTCATTTTCAGATCTTTCTTTCCTCTTTCTAGTTCTTTTCTGCACGTCTGCTGTGTGTTCTTCCATCGTGAAGTTTATTAATCTCAGCACGTTGTAGAGCGTTTCTTCGTTCCTCCTTTTCTTTCACGAGCGCCAGCCGGAGCAGGAGAATATAAATCACGGTCGTCGTAAATGTCCAGGTCCTGATTCGCACGTGCTTGTGTGAGAATGACAGTCTGGACTCTTAGCGTCCAGTCCCGCTGCGTGTGGTTATTGAGGAGCTGCTTGTTTCATTTGCTTTTTGCTCGTGGCGGCTTGGCCGGCGCTTCGGACAAATTGAGATCATTGAGGTCAGCGGTGAGGCAGATAGCAGGGCCTCTCTAGATAGCCTGGAGCCTATTATTTGCGTGGTCGAAGCTCCAGGCTTTATTATGCATCCGGAGGTGTTTTCGCCTCCGGAGGGGCAGCGGCGTCGAAGAGAAGCTTCATTTAGCAACAGTGGACCGACTGATGCCAGAACCGGTCCTGTGTGTTGGACGTGCTCTTGTGTAATCATGGGCTGACTGAACTGAGCTCCAGGTCATGCATTAGAGCCCAGAGCTAAAAGTGTCCTCTGTGGCCACCATCCAAACCCTCTGGAGGTAGCATCTGAGCGGTCGGGTGCAAAGCTAGGCTCGGAGACTTGACTGTGTGCGTGCAAAGTCTGCAGTTTTTTAGGGTTTTAGTCAATCCAATTCCAAACTAATGTCCCCAGAATGCTACGGATTGCTATACAATCATAGTCCTAACACTGCGTGCGTTTACATTCACGTAAGAATCCAATAACAACAGAAAATCTGATTTTGTCAGTAACCCGAGCGATTGAGGAATCAGATAAGGGGGACTTCCTGAGTTTACATGATCTGAGTAGTAATCTGACTTTTACTTTAAAACCAGACACCAATCTCACACAAGGACAGGACTCAAGCTTTCAATATTTATTCATTAATAACCAATAATTAAATTCTTAATTTCCTTGAACGTCTATTGGGTTTGAGTCTCCACAAATGTTTAGTAGACGGTTTGCTTCGTTTTACCACAAAATTCTGAATCAACTGTTGTTTTTTCGTAAAGTTGGTCCTCTAGTTCGTCTTCATTTTCTGACCACAGGAAGCTCTTTCTTTGTTGTTGGTTAAAAAAATAAGTCAAGCCAAAATTATTTATATAGCACTTTTTACATGAGAGCATAGTCTGTAAGCAGCTTTACAGTTTTAGATTCTTCTAATATCCAATTCCAGTCCCAACTCGAACAAACCTAGGGCGACAGTGGCAAGGAAAACTTCCCTAAAGATTACCATGAAGAAACCTTGGAAGGACCAAGTTTCATAGGGACCTGACCTCATTGGTTGGTTTAGATGGTTTAGATTATAATAAATACACTAAATACAGTAAATACTTGCTGCTGTAGCCTATAGAATGTTAAAATAATACTGTAATAATTTTCTGTTTGTATTCTAATAAAGAAACAGAGGGGACAGATGGGTCTGTGGTAGCCCAGCGGTTAAGGTACTTGCCACATTTACATTTCCGGCATTTAGCAGACGCCCTTATTCAGAGCGACTTACAACTTATACAGTCTTACAATCCAAGCAATTGTGGGTTAAGGG